>PVIC010009903.1:0-44573 GCA_004025085.1 Thryonomys swinderianus
TTTTTTTTGAGGCAGAGTCTCGCTTAGTAATTCAGACTGACCCTGAGTTCACTATGAAGACCAGACAAGCTCAAACTCAGCAACCCTCCTGCCTCTGCCTCCCTAGTGCAGGGATTACAGGCATGAGCCACCATGCCCTGCACTGCAGTGTGTGGTATTGATTGCTAGTGGGCATGAGTCACCACGCCCAGTGTTGTTGTATGTGGTTGCTGGGGATCGAACCAGGGATCATGTGCTTGCTAGGCAGGCACCAGAAACACTGAGCTAAATCTCTAGCCCCCAAGAAAATATTTTCAATACACATAAAAAGGAATTGTTTCCTTTTGTGAGCATAGAGTTTAAATAAATCAATAAGGAAGAGTTTTGAATACTCTCCAAATGAGGAGCCAACAGGAATAACAAACCCACCTAAAGAATACACGATTTTCAAATAAATATGAAATAATATATGAAATCCCACTGGTAATCAAAAATATGCAGACTCAAGTATCTATTATCTTTCTCATTTATAGAATTAAGAACAATTTGAAACGTATGCTTGACTCTAGAAAGGGGCTATGAATTAAGCATGGTTCATCTTGATTCAGCAACTTAAATGCTATAGCTACATCAAAAAACACATCAAAAGCCTTAAATACGCTCCCAACCTTTGACCCAGGAATTTCTTGTTGAAAATACACACTAAGAAAAGTATGAAATTCAGATATTTATATTCACATGGGTTATCATGGCACTATTTAGAAAACAACCTTCTAATTAAAATGAAGTAAAGAGCTCATAACTGTAGATGGGAAAATGGCTGTGACATAATGCTAGTTACTGAGAGCTAAGCCCTCAATGCACATATTTAGTAAAATCTCAATAGCATTGAGCCAATGTCCGTAATTTCATAAAACCACAAATGTTAAAGAACATCAGTGTGTTAGGGATTAGGAGCACTTGGTGGTTTATTTTTTCCCTTCCATTTAAAATATTTTTCATAAAGAACATCTGTTACTTGAATGAAGGGAAAGTACTTTCATTAAAACTTTGGAAGGACCTAAGTAACACATCCTCACTTCCGCCTACAAAGTCCCTCCTAGGAGCAGCACCCAGGAGCCTCAGCCTCCTCTCAAGGGGGTGGGGGAGACATGGGCCAGCGAGGCCCCTGGGGAGGCTCCTGTCCATGCTGTGCTAAAAGGACCAGGTGATGTCCCTCCAGCTCACACCCTCCAACTGGCTGAAGCAAGGCTTGGCCTGAAGGAAGGCTCAGCCATGTTCACAGCATGCTGCCGCACTAGGGCACAGAGCCAGGTCTCAGATCCTGCCACGCACACTGGACACGTTCCTGTCAGTGCTGAGAACCTCAGTGCTTCCCCTGAGGAAGGACCCTTGGCAATGCTCACACATGAGCACTCTCCCAGGACTTGAGTCAGACTCTCACCATATCATCTAACTTTTCAGATGTTTGTTTTACTCTCTTTATGAAATTACTCCTTTACTTAAAGTTAAACATTCCTTGATTAAATTTTATTCATGACAACCAATATTTCCCTGTTATCAAAACTACTACTCACTATTAGTACACTATTTTTCTTCTTTTCTGACCGATCTCATGCCCTTGCTATAAATACAGTGTATCCTCAAAGGTGGAGGAAACACATGTCTTTAATTCCTATCTGCCAAGAACATGGCATCTTATTAATTGTTAACTACATTACTCAGAATAACTTAATTTTGAAGACCCCTGCAATTTTGTGCATGAGAAAACTGTGGCAGGAAGAAATGGAACAAAATGCTGAATATTTCTCAGCTAATAAGGATTACCCCTGGTCTTGTCCCAGAATCCTGGTGCCCTGACTTGGGCTGGTCTGTTTCAAATGCTATAATTAATGTTATTTTGATCAAACCTTGATGGTTTAGGATTTCTGTTTGCTTGTTTGTTTCTGTTTTCCTTCTATAAGAAATTGTTAGTTTTTTCTGCTTTTACCTAGCCCACAAAGAATGTCAAATAAGTGAACCCCTTATGACTTGATTATGACGTGGGCAAGTGGATCCAGGTGACCCTACAAAACATCCTCTATAAGTGTGTGTGGACCAGCCCTTTGGTTACTTGGTGGGAATCTCTGCTTCCCTCTAGCTCTCCAGCTTTATTTCAGATCACTTAAGACATTTTTTGAATACGGGGGTCCTATTGTTTCATATGGCCATATACATATTTTTTTAAAGTTAAAATTTTATATCATAAATTACTAGCTTCTACTAAATGCCTTTTCTACATGGCTGACACTCAATAAACATTGTTTCTGTCCACTTCTGGAATGTGAATCTTATTTTATTGATTGTATAGATGAGGAAACCAAAACTCAAACACTAAGTATCTACATGTGGCAAAAGACATGCTGTGACCAGTTCACTTCAAGTCAACATCTGTGGAGCACAAAGGCTTGACTAAAGATCTGCGCAGAGCAGATTTGAATCTTCCAAGCAGAGTCAATTATGAATGTTTTCTCTCTGCGCAGAATGTGGTCCACATGGCAGTCCCTGGTTTGTGCAGCTCCAGGACTGGATGAGGTCTCTGTCACACACATGCAGGTAGCAGCTTCACACTGTGTTCAGTGTGGCTCAGTGCATATGTGAAGCACACAGCTTCATCGGAGGAACCCTTCCAATTTGCAGGAGAGCAACTTTAGCAGAATAAGGCAGGTGAAGGGTTTACAACAGTGCTCTGGAGCACAGTTAAGGAAATGACAATGAAAAGCTTCATGGAAACGATTGGGTCTCAGACCCAAGAAGTACAAGTGTTTACTAGGGCTAGAATTTAAATCAAAAGCAGCCTGGTAGCAGGGGCTAGGACACAGCTCAGTGGTTGAGTGGGTACTTAGCATGAGCAAATTCTATCTCCAACACCAAAATAAAAAAAAAAAAACAAGTTTGATAGAACCAGGGAGTGAACCATTTGGGTTGAGAGATTTCTTTTATTATTGACCTAATGCTGTTACTTGTTATTGGTGAGTTCAAGTTTTCTATGCCTCCCTGATTCAATTTTGGTACATTATATGCTTTCATATATGTAGCCATTTCTTCTGGATTTTCAAATGTGTTGGTTTACAAGTACTTATAAGAGTCCCTAGCAATCTTTTTTGTTCCTGTCTTATCAGGTGTGATGGATGCTTCCTCTCCCATTTGCTATTATATTTATTTGGGTCTTCTCACTCTTTTTTCTTGACAAGTCTAGTTAAAAGTTAGCAATTCTGCTTCTTTTTTGAAAACCAACTCTTCTTTCATTGATTCTGTGTAATTTTTAGTTCATTTTACCTATTCTGCTCTGATCTGTTGTTTTTCTTCCACTACATTTAAATTGATTTGTTCTTGCCATTCTAGTACCTGGAAATATATCATTAAGGAATTTTTAAAATTTTTTTACTGTAGCACTTACTGTTACAAATTTCTCTTTGAGTACTTCTGGTGTGAGTATGGGTTTGATATGGTTTGTTTCTGTTTTCATTTGTTGCAAGAAAGTTTTAAATTTTACTTTTAATTTCTTTGATTACTCTATTGAATACATGATAGTTGCTTTCCATGTATTCTTATAATTTGTAAAAGTTTTTATACTTTTACATTACTAGACTTATACTGATGTCTAGTTGTATTCCATTGTCTTCAGAGAATATATGTTACATGATTTTTTTTCTTTTTTTGAGACAGGGTCTTGCTTTGTAGTTCAGGCTGGCCTTGAACTCACTATGTAGCCCAGGCAAGCCTCGAATGCAGCAATTCTCCTGTCTCTGCCTCCTGAGGGCTGGGACTACAGGAGTGAGCCACCACACCCAGCACTGTGATATGTGGTACTGATTGCTGGTGGGCGTGAGTCACCACACCCAGTATTATTGTATGTGGTTACCGGGATCGAACTCAGGACCTTGCTTTTGCTAGTCAGGCACTGGAACCACTGAGCTAAATCTCCAACCCATGATTTCATTTTTTAATTTATTAAGATTTATCTTGTGGCTAATATGTAGTCAGCCTGTCCTAAAGAATATTCCACTTGCTGATGAAAAGAAACTGAACTCTGCACCTCTTAAATGAAATGTTTGTACATGTTAGTCTACCTTATCTACACTGTCATTTAACTCCAAAGTTTCTTTGTTGGTTTTTAGGGATGCTGGAAGACCTGTCCATTAATAGAAGAGTATTGAAGTTTTCACCTGTTATTGTATTAGGCTTTATCTCTTCTTTTATGACTAGGTATATATATGTTTACAATTGTAATATCTTAATTTGATTGATTCCTTAATCATTACAGAGATGTAATCTAAAAGTATGGAGAATATTTAACTTTAACAATTTATTGATCAGCATGGTGACTTATGCCTATAATCCCAGCACTCAGGAGGCAGAGGCAGAAGGATTGCTGAGTTGGAGGCTAGCCTCGACTATACAGTGAGTTTAGGGCCAGCCTGAGCCACAAACTGAGACCCTGTCTCAAAAACAAAAATTATTGCAATACGTGCCATTAATCCCCCTTTAATATACTGCCTTTTTCTTTGAACACATGCCAGCATTGTTCTGGAAGTTCTGGAAGTCCTTCCTCATGAGTGTCTCAGATGCACTGCTATGACTACTTTAATGTCCTAAACTGATTCAAATCATTTACCTTCCATGGGTAACATTGGAAAGTTACCTGCTACCAGATCTGATGAATAAGGTGGATAAAGACACACTGTTCTGCTTTTATAGAACAAGATGCTGACTTTTCAGAGGCAACAGCATTCACTGTACTTTGTATCACACCTCATAAACACTCACAAAAGGTGACTTCCAGTACTACTTTAGGAAGTGGTGAGAACAATGAAGTCAGTGGTTGAAAGAGAAGGAGAGTATTTTCAGGAGGATTAATGGCAATGTGTCTTTTTTGTAATAAAGTTTTAAAAATGTAAATAATCATTATGTATTTTGATCAGCCCTTGTATGTCTTATATCACCTTGTTTGACCTTGTATGACTCTTGTATGACCTTGTTTGTCTTTTTTCAAATCTTTGACTTAAAATTTATTTTATCTGCTATAAGTATTGCTATTCCTGCTCACTTTGGATTTCCATTTTGTGGAATGTCTTTTTTCAAACATTTGTTTAAGTCTATGTGTAGCCTTACTGATGAAGTTAGTTTCCTATAGGCAGCATATTATTGGGCCTTACTTCTATTCATTCTGCTAGTTTTTGTATCTTAATTGGAGGACTTAACCATGTGTATTCAAGACTATTACTAATATGTAAAGACTTACTTCAGATATTTTATTTTCTTCTAGTTGGAGATATTCTTTGTTATTTATTCTCTCATTATTTATCATTGTGATTTTATTTTTTATTTGTCTCTTCTGTGTATCTGTTCTTCCTGTGGGTTTTAAGCCTTTGCATGTTTCCATGATGACAGTTATATTTATTTTGCTTTTAAATAGAGGTTCCATTAAGAATTTTTGCAAGGTTTATTCTTGCAAGGTAGTGATGAAATCTCAGTTTTTATTTTTCTTGGAAAATCTTTTTGCTTCTTCATTCCTGAAGGGTAGCTTGGCTGAGTATTATATTTTTGGTTGGCAGTTATTTCTTTCTAGTTTTTGAATATATTATCCCACTCCCTTCTAGTCATTGAGGAAAGTGTTCTCTATAAAATGTAGAACATGGGCCAGAGATTTAGCTCAATGGCTCCGGTGCCTGCCTCACAAGCACAAGATCCTGAGTTCGATCCCCAGTAACCACATACAATGCTGGGCATGGTGACTCATGCCCACCAGCAATCAATACCACATACCACAGTGCCAGGCATGGTGGATCACGCTTGTCATCCCAGCACTCGGGAGACAGAGGCAGGAGGATTGTTGAGTTCCAGGTTTGCCTGGGTTACATAGTGAGCTCAGGGCCAGCCTGAACTACAAAGCAAGACCCTGTCTCAAAAAAAACAAAACAAAACAAAAAATGTAGAACAAAAGATTTCCACTTTCGTACATTTTCATCAAGTTCACTCAATATAGTTCTATAAGTCTTAGCCAAACCAATAACAATAAAAAAGGAATAAAACACATACAAATAGGAAGGGACAAAATCAAATTACCCTTAATTGTTCACATGAGTTTATATATAGAAAAACCAAAGGCTCCACCAATGTGGTATCAGAATTGGTAAAGAAATTCAATGAAGTCACAGGATACAATATCAACACAAGAAACAGTAATATTTGTATACACCAATAATAAACTTGCTAATAAATTGTGAATAATCCCATTCACAATGGCCACACAAAAAATAAAATACCTAGAGATAAAGTCAATCAAGGAAGTGTACAATCTCTGCAATGGAAATTATAAAATACTGATGAAAGTGAAGAAGACACAAAAAAATTAAAAGACACTGTCATGGTTTCTATAGTGATGTTCCCCCCAAAGCCTCATGAGCTCTTAAGCATGGTTTTTGAGAAGTGACTGGGTCATGGGTGTGTGATCCTGGACTGAGGGTGTGTGATGTCCGAATTGGTCTCCTAACTGGATTACCATAATTCTGGGTGTGGCTGAATGTATGTACTGAAAAGGGAAGCCCCATCAATAGGCTTGTAGCCTGGAAAGACTAGAAGAGGACAGAAAGAAGTCATGCTTGCTGCTTCCTGCCAGCCCTGCCATACAGACTGTCCCCTCTGCCACATTCCTCTGCTTGGAGCCAGCCAACTATAGACTGAAGCTTCTACAAACTCTGAACTCAATAAACCTTTTATCTTTTAACATGTGAGTAGCCCATATTATGTCCCAACAATGTGAAAAGTCTAAGACACCAGCTCAGTTTGGCAGGTTGAAATGCCCAATACCACTAGCCAGCATGAAAATCAAAATCAAAATCACAGTGAGATACCATTTCACCTTAGTTAGAATGACTAGCATCAAAAAAGGAAAAAGTAGCAGATCCTGGCAAGGACACAGAGCAGATGTCTTAGACATGTGGGTGGGAACTAAATGCAGCCATCATGAAGAACAACAAAGAGGCTCCTCAAAAAAATTAGAAAAAGAACTCTAGTGTGGCCTCGCTGTTTTGTTTCTGGGTATATAGCCAAGGAAAATGAGATCAACCTATCAGAGAGATGCCCGAGCCCCAAAATGTCGGGGTGGGGGTGGGGGGCTCCTGACTGTAGTCAAGAAATGGAGCAACCTAAGTGTCCAGTGATGGACAATTGATGAAGGAAGTGTGTGGTCTGTGCGCAGTGGGACGTTGCTCAGTCATAAAAAGAGTGAGATTCTGTCATTTGCTATGAAACGGACGGGAGGGGAGAACATTAAGGTTTAGCAAACTAAGCGGGACGCAGAAAAGCAAACGGCACTAAGCTCACTCTCACTTGCAACCTGGAAAAGCTGAGCTCCAAGCTGAGCGAGTATAATAACTACCAGCGGCTGGGAAGGGTAGGGAGGGCTGGCAGAGGACAGGAGGTACCGTTTCTACAGTGAAGCAGGCAACTCCCGCTCACAAAAACCTTTTAAGTGCTTTATGAAGACCAAGAAGAGCTGAGCGCCTCATCGGCCGCGATGAGGAGGTGGAAATGCTATTTGCCTTAGTTTGATTAGTACGGACCGTGCTGTGTCTTAAAATATCCCATGCACCCCACTAATACCGTTACGTGCTAGTTAAAAAGTTCTAAAAAGTTCTATCCCCACAGCTGACAGCAGCGGAGGAGCCGGTGAGTTTCCAGCGGGACCCACACGGGGGTTTCAGATGCTGAGGGGGGAATTCTCAACTCAGCCTCTGTATGTGTTGGTCCTAGAAGGAAACAAGAAAAGAAAAAAAGAAAAAGAAGAAGAAGGAAAAAAAAAAAAGTCCTGGGCAGGGTAGCTGAGGCGCCCAAGAATTCAGAAGTGGGCGGTGTGTTTAAAGGAGAGTAGAGTCCCCGCCAGTAGCTGCGCCCCTCTGCGGCCGGCCCTCCCTTGGCCTGGGCGGAGGAAGGGGGGGCGGGGGCAAGGAGGAGGAGGAGGAGGAGGTAGAGCGGCAGGAGAACGCCCGCCCGCCCAGCCCGGCCATGAGCAGCGCGGACAGCACGCCGCCTCCGCCGCGGGGTAAGTAGCCCGGAGGCCGGGAAGGCCCCGGAGCCCGCCGCGCCGCCTGCCCCGCCCGGACCCGGCCCGCGCCAGCCTGGAGAGGCCCGGGCCGCCGCGCTCGCCGTGCCCTTGTGGGGCGCTTGTGCAGTGTCCGGCCAGAACTGAGTCCTGGAGGGTCCCGGGAAGGCGCGGGGCGAGCCGGAGCCCCAGCAACAGGTCGCTGTTGGCCGCAGCCACCTGCCCGGGCGCACAGAGCTTGGGGTCGCTGGCTCTGACCCTCTGGGGGCCGGTGAAAGCTGCTCTTTTCTGTTTGTTGGCTTGTTTCCTGTTTTAATCAGCACCGTTTTCTTGCCTTAGGGGGGTTGCAGGCACTGTTAGGCCACTCCCGCTTTGCCCTTGGGCTTTTGAGAGCAAAACTGAAGTGTTTCAAAATACTGACCCCCGCCGGGTTAGGACCAGGGGAGCTCGTAGGGGAGGAGACGGTCTGATCCTCACCGTGGTCGCCTGAGATAGTACAGCAACAGTGAAGCCGGTACTGGAGACAGCCGAGACTTCTGCTGCTAGTAGCTGAGCATCCCCTGCCGGAACCGGGTGTGGATAGAGACACTTCGATCTACCTGTTTGCGGCGTGTCTACACAAGCAGTGCTTGTGCCCGAGCGCACACGTGTCCGTGCGAGCGTGTGCAACACCAGTCTTGAGCGGAGGCCTGGGCCTCGCGGTGGAACTCGAATTAGCTGTGCCACTTATTAGGTGGGGCTTCGCCTTCTGCAAAACAGGGATCATACTAGGGCTGTCCCCTACTTATGGGGTGTAGGAGTTTGGTACATATAAAAGCTCAGCCGGGGGCTCAGTAAACATCAACACCTGAGTTCAATCGCCAGGAAGCAGAGCCAGGGCTGGTGTCAGTAGTATTTCTTCGTTCCGGGTTCCAGCCTGAGTCGCCTGAGGTGGAAGACAGAAGTCACTGTCACCCCCTAGGCACAGGCACTGAGGGCCTGCACGCTGCGGCCCCAGGGCTTGAAAAGGAGGCTCACCTACCCCGAGTTCTCAAGTTCTCCACTTCCCAGTTTCAGACACTTCCTTCAGAGCCGATGCGAACATAGCCCCTACTTACATACCATTCTACATTCCCCTTCGGATCTGATTTATGGCAGGATCCCCACCGTGGGGCCCTACTTCTTGCTGCTAACTCAGACAGGATGTATCTATATCCTGTCTCAGTTTACATAGCTACAAACCAGAAGTTGAGTGGCTAGTGAGGAGTGGCTTCCCCGGGCCAGGCCTACCCCGCTCAGCTGGGCTACGGAGGACCTCCTAGGCCTAAAAGCCAGTTATTGCAAGTGAATCATGCCCAGCGTTGCCTTGTCCTTGTGTGAAAGGGGTCAGCACATGGCAAGGACTCCGCCAGGTTTGGCAGCTTTACATAGAAGCCGAGAGCAGAGAGGATCGAATTAAGCGCCAAGTGAAATTCCACCGCTGCCTTGCTCAATCCCTCCACATAGTGGGGTGTTGGGAGTCCCACAGGCCAGCGCGGTCAGCACTCCAGCAGCTGGTTCTCCCAGGCTGACTTTGATTGGGCAAGTATTCCTGGGGACGGGCAGAACCCCAGGGAAAGCAAAGGGGTAGGGGTGCGAGCCAGTAAACCCTTGACCTTGAGGAGGAAAAAGCCCCTCAACAGGGCTCAGAGGTTGTCCAGCCAAGTTGATTTGCCTCTTGTGATGGCGGAAGTGTGTGTGTAGGGGGGTGTTTGAGAGGGGTGAGCCCCTTTTCTAGGGGCTCGATCTGAACACCATCCAGTGTCTGAGCAAACTCAATAGGCCCGGCCCCACAAGCTAAACCACAAAGCTAAATAAACAAAGATTTTGAACAGTAAACTGAGTTCATAAAGGAGAGAGAAAGACAGCTCCTTTCCTCCCCAAGGTCACTTGCTTTATTGATTATTGAGAATCCTTCTAGAAGTTTTTATGCATGTACCATTGCTTCTTATTTGACATAATTTATGAGATGAAGACCGCTTACCACGTTAGAAGATATTCAGAAACTGGCCTCTGAAGATCACAGCAGTTTTTCATGTTCAGGGGGGACCTACGAAAGCACCTATTTCCCTACATCCTTATCTACGATGTTTAGCTTTTTCTGGTCCAAACCTTGGAATGTGCCTCTGTAATTACAAGTGAAGTCGAGCATGTTTTCTTGTCACTCTCTTGGAAGTGCCTGTCAGAGCCCTGCCACACGTGGTCAGGCCTGGACCCTGCTGGCTGCAGGAGCCAAATAACATGGCTCAGAGCCTCCGTTTTCTCATCTGTCAGTGGAACTGATAACAGCACCTGGAAGGAGGCCACTCGATGAACTGGAAATGAACTGGACTGTGAAAGCCTGGCCTTGTGCCCAACAATAGTTGTGCCAGAAGGTGGTGGTTGTTAACAGATTTTATCAAAGCAGATGGGGGTGGCTCCCTTGTGAGGTATTGTTTTGGCTTTTGATAATATAACAAAACAGCATTGCTGCTTCTGAGCCAAGCCCTGTGGGGCCTTGCCTGAGTCACCCCCAAGACACACACACACACACACACACACACACACACACACACACACCCCTGGAATGAGGGGGTACTTTCTTGCTACTTGGCTGAGGAAATACTGGCTAAGGGGAGATCACATGCTTCAGGGCTCTCAGGTCCTCAGAGTAAAGCCAGGCTGCAGGTTGAAGCTGCAGGTCCCAGCCCACCCTAAGAGGACATTAGGAGACCCTCTGCTGGCTGTGCTAGATGGGACGTCTTGCTCCTGGAGAATCTCCCTGAGTGGGTGACCCAGCAGCCGTCGTGGGGCCCTGGCGCCAGCCCAGGCACACAACCGGATCCCAGGCCATGCTGGCCCACTTTCACTTCCTGTCCTATGTTCAGGCCCACCCTGCCCCTGCTCACTGCCCTGCCCCCCACCGGGGCATCCCTCTAGCCCCATGCATCCCACAAACCACGCTGGCAGCCCAGGGGATGTTTTCCAGCCCAGACAGGACTGCATGCACCACCTTCCCAGAGGTCTGACTCCTGGGGGCGCCTGGGCGCTAGCCACCCCAAGCCCTGGTGCACACAGGTGCTGGACAGGCTACTTAGACTCCCGAAGGCCAACCCTCAGGGACAGCAGCAGTCCAAGGCCGGGAGCCCATTTACTCCAAAAGATAGAAGGGCTGTTTCTAGGCTTTGAGGAGCTCAGTATCTCCTAAGCCAGAACTTGGATACACTGGGTGGCCAGGAAATAATAAAAGGAAACAGAAAAAGTTCAACCAAGATACCTTCTAAGAACCCAGCAAGGAGGCCCTGGAAATTATATTCTGGAGAAATATTATATTAAATGTGAAATTATACATCCTCTCCCCCTCTGCCACCCACCCCCACTCTTTCTGACTCCTTTTTACCTCATCTGGGAGTTTTTTTTATGTCATTTCAAACTCTGGACCTTCTTGGAGGACGTTAACCCTGCACTTAGCTATAAATTTTAATTTTTGTATATTCTTGCGGAACAATGCTGTGTACAGCCCATAGCCCACAGCACAAACAGACAAGGGCCCTTCCCGACATGGGCTCCAGCCCAACACCAGCTCCTGCACACCGCCACTCCCAGAGGAGCAAGGCGCGCACCCAGCATTCCCTGCTGCTTCTCCTGCCCAGACCCCTGCGGCCCCTCGTCTTTGTCACCTCCTTCACAACTCTCCACGACACCACTACATTCTTTCTGGTCTTGCTTAGCTGGTGGGCTCCTCCCTGATCAAAACCACACACCCTGTCTCTCAGGACCAAACCCTTGTGATCACTACAGTTTAGGGGCAAGCGGCATAATGTTGAGCCCTTCCCGGGGCTGAGCCCATCTCAGGGCACGTGGGTGGGGCAAACCCAGACCAGGGGAGCCCCAGTTATCTCCCTGCACCGACCCACTGAGATGCAACTCTTTATCTTGGCTTCACATAGGACAGAGAGCTCCCGCCACTCTCCTTTGACCCTCTTTTCCTGCACGCACTGTGCTCAGGGCATAGAAAGAGCGCTTCCCTGCCCCAGGCAGCCGCTCTGCCACCTTCTTCCATGGACTTTGATGGAGAATCTCCACCTTTTACCAGCAGCTGGTAGGCATCCACACTCTTCCCAGAGCCTCACGGGAAGGAAAATAAGGGTTTGCCAGATGAAAACCTGGCAGAACACTCATCCTGTTGCCTTTTGTGTTGAATCTGGTCAATGATTCTTTTGTCCACTGAGCAGCTGAGACCACACTGCAAGTTCTTACTCGACTGAGTTGCTTGCTAAAGCCTACAGGCCACAGGCTCCAAGCTGGGTTTCCCTCTGGATTTAAAAAAAAGAAATCTACTTAGCACAAATATGCTTTATCAGTGTGCTGGTCATAAAAGTCTAAGTAATACCAGCTGGTAAATTTTGGGATCCGAGGGTGTGGACTCAGGACGAGCTGGCTGTGAGCATGGGGAAGGGACTAGGCCTCTGAGTGACGTGCTCATCATCCAGCACAAGGCTGGCCTGGGCTGAGGGTCCCAAGCAGTCCCACAGGTGCTGCACCAACAGGTCCCTACACTCTCTGAAGTTTGTGCTGGGCTGTCACTAACTTCAAATTCATCTTCCAATATTTTCATCCTGAACTTGGACTTGGCCCCCAAGTTCCATGGGTGGTGGTAACCCATCTACCACTAAAAATCATACTCAGAGTCAGGGCCAGTTATCCCAGGTCCCAGTGAGCACAGGACAAAGTACTTCACCCAGCAGGGCCACCTCTCCCTCTGCACAGCGCTGGTACAGCAGGCTCCCCACAGCCTGTGTTTACGGACAGAAAACACCCAGAGAAATGCTGCAGCTGGCTCTGGCATGACACAGCTGTGCGAAAGAAGAGAGAGCTCATCGTAGCCTCCTCTGACAGCAGGAGTCTCAGCTGCGTCATTATCCATGGGAAAGAGTCAGCTCTTTAAACCCTGTGGATGAATGAATGTGAATGGATGGATATGAAAGTCCAACTCATATAGGCAACAATGGTGTTCAAACACTCGGATAGCCTGGCTGTTTAGGGAGCCCAGCCCCATTCGAGGCCCCGCTCTGGGCAGCCCAGGCTTCCCTGGACTCCCTTGGACTCAGCTCTCACCCTCCCAGCTCCCAGCCCCTGGCACCTTCTCCCTTCCTCTTCTTCTATCACCATTGTTCTGATCTTTTATGATCTGAAGTTCACAGCCGGGGTTCCGGGGTGCTGTCTGGAGGCCCTGGCTTCCCTGTGGTTCAGAGCGCTTCTTTTTCTCTCCTAGCCCACACCCTAGGCCCCAGGAGGCCCTGGGAGGCCCTGGGCCCTGCTCCAGCCTCAGACTCAGTCCCTTGGATCATGGCCTGACTGCCGTGGTTACTTGAATTGCCTTCCCTCAACTTCTGCAAAACTTCTCATTTTAGTAAAATTAATCCCAGCTATAAATGAAAATCACGAGTATTCCTTTGCTTTAAAATTCACAATCTCTTTTCCTTTTTCACCAACTCCACGAACTCCCAAACCCATCTTCCTCTCCCTGACAGTGTCTGACTCAAAGCAGAGATGCAGGCTGCACTTAGCACAAGTTATCTCATTTCACCCCGAGCTGCACCAGGAGAGGTATTTTTATCTCTCTTTTGCATGTGATGATACTGAAACCAGAGAGTGCATGAGACAGACTGTGCTATGCCAGAGTTCGGCCCCTCCCTCAAGATTCCCCTCTCTGCCCCCCACAGAAGGTGGGAGGGGCTCAGGCTCAGCTATAGGGTGGAGGTTCCACGGTGCTTTTACAGGTTCACAAATGTGTTTTAGTTTCTCTTAAAACCAGAAGTAAGAGTCCTTTGAGATCAAAAACTGCATTTGCCTTAATGCCAATGCAACCATCGATATAATTTGTAGCATTTGTGAGGGAGAAGGGACTCACAAAGGCAAAGCACCTAGGTCCTTAGAAGTCATGCTACGGTCCTGGGCCTAAAAGCACCAGAGGTTTAATAAAAAATATTAGGGTATCTGGGGTATGTCATTCCTATGCATATTTTTTCTCTCCCTCCCTCCCTCCCTCTCTCTCTCTGTCTCTCTCTCTTTCTCTCAGACTTCCAAGCCATGAACTTTGACTACTCTTATTTAAAAGTCTAAAAATCAGCCTTCTTTGCCCTGCCTCATTTTCCCTAAGGCAATCCATGTTCATGGGAGTATTATCGTTCACAACCAAGAGACAGGATGTGGGATGGTTCCCTTTAGTGAAGAAGGTGACTGGCACTACTCAGGACAGAGGCCTGATCTGTGGAAAGCATTTCAGGTCAGGCTTGGGAAGAAGCACCCAGTGGGACCCGTGAAGAGCTTGTGGGGGTGGCAGGCAGATGTAAAGTGAACCCTAAAGCTGCATCTTAGCACAGCACTAAGGAAGGCTGTGGATGGCACTTGGCGAAGGCCACTCTTTTCCACTCCCTGAGGAAACCACACAGGACACTTGTTTAGCCTGAAGATGTGATTCCAGGTTAGTGATAGAGCAGTTGGAGTCAAAGAAGTGACTTCCCCTTTTACACCGTCACCCCTCCCAGGCACAAAGCCAGGTTCATGTCCTCCATCCTGGGACTCTGTCACTTGCATGCCTGGCTCTTCTGCTTGGCTCTACTTTCCTTATTTCTACTTGGTCACTTTCCTGGCCTCAAGACAAAAGGCCCTTCTTTACCCATAACTATCCCTGTCTCACTAGCACCCACCTGGCCAATGCAGTGCACAGAGAGCCGCACAAAGACTAGCTTGTGGCTGAGCAAGCCTAGGCCACCCACTATCCCCAGGGAAGCAGAGGACAGCTGCCCCTTAGGGTTACTGCAAGGGCTCGGGAGAGATCGTGCCCCCGCCAATTCCTGTAATGCCACCACGAGCTTTGTGGGCGTTAAGATACAAGCTGTGGGTCTGTTGGGTCTGAGTGGGAGAAGCTGGTGATGAGATTGTAGGGTCAGAAGAAGAAAGAAATACTGACCTTAGAGCCTCCCATTCATTCCTCCTCCCCACAAAATATAATGCACATGAGTGCATATATATATATACACATATCATTTTGGCATGCAACATGCCCGCTCACACACACATACACACACACACACACACACACACACACATCTTCTTGCATTCCTCAGCAACAGGTCTCAGCCTTAAGCTTGAGCAGAGGGGAGCTATCTTGAGAGGCCCCTGATTTTGTAGGGATAAGGCACACAGGCTGGTCCGTGGATCTCAATAAGAGATAGAACAAATGTTAGTGTCCAAAAACCTACAGCATCTTCAAGTCTTACACACTGGATTGAGACTTCTTTCTACTCCACTGTTAGGGGATACTATTTCCATTTTTGCCTCTGTATGTTGTTAGGCGATATCATTGGTCTCCTACAATGTGCTCCCCTCCTCATAGCCTCTGTGATCCACTCAAGCTCAATCGCAGAGACAGGCATACAGATTTAGAGAACTCAACAAGGTAGTTTGCTTATGTTCAGTTTGGTTAAGCATTGTTTCTCTCATGACCACTTCCACTGAACACATCTGAGTCTATTACTGAGGTGAAGTCAGCCTTCCCCTGGCAGGCCATGGTGCCACTGTACCTGCACCAGCCACTAATTCCTGGGTCAGACTTTGGATATGACTCCTGCACACATCTTTCTTTGTTTCCAGCCCATCACATGACCGGATTTTTCTAATAAGTCCAAAGGCTGCAGGGATTCCTTGGCAGCAGATAACATGAGCCAGGAGTCTTTGACTTTCTATCCACCTGTGCTGCATCCAGGCCAGGGCACTTTGGTCTAGTCCCATGATGCACTTGGATTTCAATCCCATGAGCCCCTGGTGTGATCAAATGCTACACAGAAGACACAAGAGGACAGCACTGTTGTCAAAGGGTTTTCAGCACAGTTTGAGAGGCCATTCCCATAAAAGTTCTAGGACAAAGCAAGTCTAAACACTGCTCAGAGATACTCAGCACACAGGCTGTGTGACACACCAGGCTCAGACACCGGTAACAGGGCTAGTCCCCTCTGGAATACAGACTCTGTGTCATTGGACCCTTAAAAGGTGTGGCAGCTCACCTGAGGTTTGCTCTCAGAATGCACACAAAAAAATGAAATCACGAGAAACCTCCCTTACAATTGTTTTTATGTTTCATTATTCTCTAGCAGGTTTGTCAAGTATATAAATTAATTCATGCATGACGTTCAGAAACACAAAGGCACAAAGCTCTCCCAGTCTGGTGGGCTAGGGAAAGAGAGGGCTAGTGACCACACTCTTGAAGGCTCTGTCCTGAGATGGAGGTTTGAAAATGTGGCCTGCTACCTCCCAGAGCCAGAGCGGTTAGCAAACACACAGCAACTGTTCACTGCCAGTGCTGGTGCCTCAGGCTCCTACACAGATATTTCTACCACATGAAACTGCAGCATGCTCCTGTCATGGTTAAATGTTCACTTACAGTCAGACTATGATGTACATAAAGCTGTTTATCACTTTACTAGCTAATTTCATCAGAGAAGTTCTTATCAGACCTCAGAAACCCTAGACTCAGACCCCAGGAAGATAATCCAGAAAACTATACAAGAAGTGAATAAGAAAATCAGTTTTATTAGAAAATTAAGAAAGCAGTTCACCCACACATTTGCTAACACCTTATCCATCCATTCCCCTCACGGGAAACACATCAGGTAATGGTGCTCCCACCTAGTCACCAGGATTGAGAGAGGAAGATAATGTCATACATGATCTGCACTGTGAGGCATAGCTGGTTTCTCCAGGCAGCATAAGCTGTGTACACAGTGGTACATAAAAAGCATCCAGTTCTCCTGGTGAGAATATCACACAAATTCAGCTTTTGGATGAAGTTAGCTATGGGTTAACAACTAAACGGACATTAGATATTTAAAGAATAACTCCCAAATTATAAACTCTCCTCATATACACTGATACCTTGCTAGCACATATTAAATTATAGTAGATTTCTGCTTTACCAGATACAGTTTTCGCTTGTTGAACTAAAATTTTGAAGAAATGAGTTGCCAATGATGAATGGTGATTGTTGAGAATGTTCTAAGTGGGGGTGACTCTGGTAAGGAAAAGCTGTGAGGATGTATGGACAAAAGGACCACCTCGCAGAGCCCTTTCTCACACAGGGCTTGTCTGCATGAGTACTGAGTCGCATCTGTTGTTGGCCATGGCCGTGTGCTAATGAGTGGCACCTCCACCTCCTCCAGGCAGAGCACACCACTGAGCGTGGCCAGGCTGTGATGTGAATCCAGCTGGCCCAGGCTCTGAGCCATCTTTGAACCCCTGTATGACACGAGTCCTCATATGTTCAGGAAGTAAGGAATTTGAAAGAACAAAGCACTCATTCACAGGGGAGTGAACGAAAGTTGGTTCATACAGGCCAAGTGCATTTATTTATACCAGGCTTTGGTAATTACCCGGGGTCATTTCCTATTTAAGATTCCTGGAGCCACTGAAGACCTATTTGGAGCATGCTATTTTTAAGCAATTCATTTGAAATGCTGTTTGTCACTCATTGAGAAAACAATGCTACAGGAAGTCCGATGCATCTTTGAGGATGTTGTGGTAAATTCAGTGAAATCCATGCTGTTCCTTCATGCACAGATTCCGTGAGAGCCTGTGTTCCCCACCCATGGGCACTTCTGAACTGCTCTTGTTATTATCATATCCTTGGGCGCTACGGTTTCTGTTTAATTCTGTGTCCAGGGTGGTGCTTTGGATAAAAGCCATCTCTGAGGTTTCATCATGTTGGGGACATGACCTTTACTCAAGTCCTGGCCCCTTGCCCTCCTTGCCCCAAGGGGGAGTGACTCTTGGCCCTCTCTCTGCCCTGCCCCCCACCCCAGAGAACCCTGGTGGTTCTTGGAGGTGGTATCCTTGGGCAGTAGGCCTTTTCTGGACTCTATGCCACCAATGTCAAGTTTTCAGGAGAATCCCTCTGTGGCACAGCTAAGCCAACCAGCACAGTGGGCCAAAGCCCATTCAAAACCACCATGCACATCCCAGCGGAGGTGGGTTTGGCCTCACCACTGACAAGAGAGTGGCCTTCAGGTCCTGGGTCTCCTCTTTTGGCCTCTGCTTCCCAGGGGACATCTATATCCTCACACACACCCAGATCTGTAAGAGGCAGTGGGATGCATAACTGTTCTGTCAGGACCTCAGGCCTTGCATGAGATCGACCTAGATTAAAGATGCAGCCTGATCTGGGGATTTAGCTCAGTGGTTCTGGCATCTGCCTGGCAAAGGCAAGATCCAGAGTTCAATCCCTGGTAACCACGTACCACAATGCCGGGCATGGTGGCTCATACCTATAATCCCAGCTCTTGGGAGGCAGAAGCAGGAGGACTGCTGAGTTCAAGGCTTCCATGGCCTACATAGTGAGCTCAGGGCCAGCCTGAACTACAAAGCGAAACCCTGTCTCAAAAAAAAAAAAAAAAAGATGCAACCTGGCCACTCCACTGTGGGATCAGACCAAGGACAGGGCATACACAGTGGATGTCCCTGGGAAGCAAAAGACTCAGAGATGTGGACCCTTAAACCCTGCAGACAATAGAAGCCCACAGGACTTGGACCACAAGAGAACTTCTTACTGGTGCAGTTTCAAGGACAAGAGTGCCCTGGCCCCATCACACTGCCCAGAGCCACCAAAGCCTCACAAGTGGGCAGAAGACTATGGAGACAGACCTGCAGCCAAGTAGCCAGATACCAGGAGGCTGTGCAGGGGCCCTCAGGGAGCACTGTGGTTCTCATTACCTGACCTGCCACTGCCCGGCTGCCAGGAGAAGAACCCATGTGTCCTTCCCCATCCTCCTGCCTTCACTGGCCTCACCCCCACCCACCTGCACACTCACCCTTCTGCCACTGCTTTTCACCCTAGCAGGTACAGGAGGAGGATCCCAAGTGGGCTCTGAGCACATCACACTGGCTCCCCTGTACTCACAGCTGCCTGTGCCTGTGCTCAGAAATGCCATTCTGTCCATCCTGGAGCCAGGGGAGAGACCTTCTTGCATGGCAGGTGTCACCCCGTGCTGGGGTGTGGACACACATGGTGATTTCGTGGGCCATGTGGTCTACTGCTCACAATGCAAGCTACCCCCGGTTCATACAGTTTTCAGGGCCTTGAAGAGAGCAGAGCCCAGTACCTTCCTAGACTGAAACTCCCTGCTCAGAGGTTATCACCAGGTTTGGAGAAGGAGACGCGGGGGTTAGATGTGTCCACATTTGGCCACTGTAAAATGAAGGCCCTCAGGCTGTGCTCTTGTCCCTGAGCCAGGCCTGTGTGGCCTGTATTGACTGTTATATAGGATGTCAGTCAGTGAAGTTGTAAGTTTTGCAAAAGAGAGTTCTTCACAAGGAGGCCTCTTGAGGAGCCAGGGAGCAGATCTCACATTTGCATCCCTGAGGACAGGGTTTGGGCTATTTAGGGGCAGAGGCTTTTGGGAAAGATTATTGGAGGTTAGGGAGACTGTAATTGGTGGCCTGTGTGTATGTAATCAAGCACAATAGGCTGTTACCATCCAAACCCACTTGGAAGTGTTATCTGCCTCTCAAACTGGTGGTTTTTCAAGTCAACTGAAAGCAAGTAACTAATAGCAGGTTAAGTCCAGAGAAGCAGTTAACTAAGAATGAGTGAAAAGGGTCAGTGGGTTGAGTCTAACAGGTTTGCTCAGGAGCAAAGAGCAGGTGGTTTTCTCAAGTCTTCCCTCGGTTTCCTTCTTGCCTCTGCCGCCTGCCCCGACCGCAGCCCAGGAGTCTGTCCCACACATTGAACACCAGCTGTGTCAGACCCTGGGCTGTGACAGTGAGCGACTTGGCAGGAATCCCATAAGGGAGCTTACACTGTAGTGTGGACAGGTGAACACGAGACACATAGAGCCTGGGGGACCCAGAAGGAACTTTCCCAAGTGCCCAGTGTGTGTGCACATACACACACGCACACATACACATACATAATAGACACCTACGCACACCTATGCATGCAGACCAGCTTTTAGAGCACACCTGAAGTTGCTGGTTGCACCTTTGAGTGAAGCTTTCCTGAAACCATGAGGGCTGTCTCTTGGCCATGATTGAGTATGGGTGTGGGGCCCTGACCTCGAGTTCCTGCAGCCTACAGAGCAAGCAAGGCCTCAGGGAGCAGTGAGCCCAAGCAGGCCCCATGCAGGGCTGGGCAGGTGTGAAGGACCCTCGTCTGCAACTCTGGGTGGTGAAACACCAGCTGGCACAGAGCAGGGAGCCACAGCCTTCTCTCAGGCCAGAGGGCTGGCCCAGGGGCAGACAGAGGACAACCGTGCTGGGTTGTGGACACACATGGCCGTTTCATGGGCCATGTGGTCTACTACTCACAGTGCACACTGCTCTTATAGTTTTCAGGGCCTGATGAGAGCACAACCCAGAAACACAGGCTACTTTCCCCAAACCAGAGAGGTGAAGGCAGCGGCTCACATGACAGGTTCATGACCAGGTTCTTCCTCCTCAGAACTTGCAACCCCCCCCCCCCATGGGAGGTGCAAATGCACAGAACTTGAGGGAGGTAAGTCACATTGCAAGTCAGGGTTACCCTTCATCCTCGTCTCCTCACATAACCTGAACCCAAGATGGGCGTCCAGTTGGGAGTCCAGTGACAGACTCCTGACTCAGGTGCTTTGGCTCATAACCTAATAGCTCTGGCTGTCTGGCCACCTGAGCATCTTCCATACTCAGAGCCATTCATGCATGCCAACCAAAGAGCCTCACGTTTCCTTCCTGTCTGTTCTCACCACAGCCTGGTGCAGTGGAGCATTGTCATTCACCACACTGGCTCCATGCAGAGGCAGCTGTCTGTGTACTCTGGGGTGAGAGTGATTATATGTTCACTTGCAGGACATGTCTCAGGTTTGGATCTCTTATGCTTCTCCAAAGCCCATGTATGCCTAGGCTCGATCCTCTGCCCCTGATGCTGTTGGGAAGGAGTGGTGCCTTTAGTATTGGACAGTGTTTAAGTTACTGAGGGCATGGCCTAAAGGGGGTTCCAGGGCCCTCATCTGTTAGGTCCCTTCCACTCTCTTGCCTGTAGACCATGAAAGGAGCAGCTTTTCTCTGTGGCAGGACATGTTGCCTCTCTGCAGGCTCAGAAGCAATGGTAATGATCAGTTACTGAGACCTTAAAAAGTATCAGCCAGAAAAAATCATCCCCTCTTTATGAGTTGGTTATCCCAAGTATCTGTTATGAGAAGAGAAAGCCAACTAACAGAGGTCTTAATACAACCTGGAATCCGAGCATCCCTAAAAACAAGGGGTTTAGAAAGGTGTAGGGTAACTGCCCCAGGGCCATAGCAATAGCAAATGGCAGAGCCAAGACTGTAGTCTGGGTGTTTCCATGACCACATCTGTCAGGAGTCAGATGAGGTCATCATGCTCTGTGATCAGTCACACTACATCCTTTAGGTCTTTACTCTTAAAGGGACAAATAGCTGCACAGCAAGCATGATTTCCTCCTCCCCATCGCACTCAGTGGACATACACAGACACATATGCACATGCCGCCCACCCCATCCCCAATACACCCATGTGGGTGCACACACACACACACAGTGCTGAGTTGACCTGAATGAAGCTCAAGTCTCTGCTGTGCTGCAGACTCTGGGCAGCCTCAGGGCTCCACTCATTCATGAGTGGGATGCACAGGGACTTTGTCATAAGCGAGGTCACCAGGGCTCTGTCTCTGAGTGGGTGATGAGACACCTGCCTCCTATCTGCACCACCCGGACCCAGAGCTTGGGCTCACACACAGGCAGCTCAGTGGCTATGCGAGGGCAGTGTTTCCAAGAGGCCCTTTCCCTCCTTTATTCCACCTGATGGATGTGTCTCCTCCACCCAGGCTGCTTCTGATAAGGCTGCAGAGACAACTGAGCCTCTTATCAGGCAGCTACAAGAGCCCTGGGAGCCCTGCGCTGGGGAGCTGGTGCTGATAAGTGAGCATGGGCCAGTACCTCACTTCACCACTTCTTTCTCAGGCTCTTTCCTGGGGCCCAGTGACTGAGAACTAGAATAGAAAGACCCAGAAAAGTATTTTCCTTATTTAACACCCCAAGACAGGCAGACTTCTGGTGGCTTCTGGCCACAGGACTTGACTGAGGGTGTATTGAGGATTGGGGGAGATAAGTGCTAGAAGGGCCTCTGGTCCCGTGTAGCCATGGGAATTTGTGCTTCCCAGAAGGCCATGAGATCATGTGTCCTATCTGAGCTTTGTCAGAGTCCCTTGGGAAGCAGGTACCACTGCTTCCATTTTACAGCTGACACCTGTCCTCGTGAACTGATCCACTGAGATATGAGATGTGGTCAGGGCGGAAGCCAGGTTAGCTGACACCAGAAGCCCAGGCTGCCTTGTCTCTCTGAGGAGCGCTGACTGCACAGTTTATCACCACCCCCAGACCTACTGTTTGACCACAGTGCGCTCTGCCTTCAGAAGGTCACATTAGCTTCTGAGCACCTGTGACTGTTAAACCCCAGGCACATATGGTAAGTTCAAAGGGCCAAACGGTCTGTGGAGCTGTCATGCAGTATTTGGGACGTACTTATATCAAAACATGTTTCTTGCTTATCTGAAATTCAAATTTAACTTCTTACTGGTTTATCCAGGAATTCCAGTAGGGAGATCTAGACAATAACTAGATCTAGACAAGAGTCTAGATCTTGCGGGGATTAAACTCAGGACTTTGCATGTAGCTGTGCCACTTGAACTACACTCCCAACTCTAAAAAACTTGTTTTTTGATGTAAATTTGAAAAATATGAGACACATTCATTTTTCATGCTTGAAATCCTGTAATTATGAAAGTAATTCAATAATTGGTTATATGGAAATGTAGACTGGAAAGTTATTCGTATCTTCACCTGCCTCTCCCTCCACACAGCTGTTGCCCTCACTGAGTCTTGACTGTACTTCTGTGGGAGCCTCAAGCCCTCAGAGCCTGGTGTCCTTGTCAGGTTTCGCTTCCTACAACCCAACCTCATGCCCACAGACTTGTCCCAGCCCTACCTCTCCAGGTGGGATCCTGGTTTTTTCTCTCAGTAGCTTCCAAGTGCTCTTCTCAAATGTGGGTTCCCCTTTTCCCCAACCCTGTACCACTATAGCATTTGCAGAGAACCACCTTTTCTTTAATCTCTCACCTGCACCATCTTCTCATAGCCTACCTGAAAAGACTCGCCTTCCTTCACCTGATCTGCAAGACCTTCATTGCCCATCACTCCCTGGAGTAGTTGAACAATAAAATGTTTTAATGATATTGAACATGGTAGTGATGGTGGAAGAAGTAATAAGATAAGGAAAAGAAAACTGAACTTATGGCACGTAGTAGATTCAGCCATTCACATTCTTCCATTCGTTTTCTCCTCAAATATCAGCTTTTATGTTTCTTGAAACAAAATTTTAAAGTAATTATTTCAAAAATATAAAATAAAAATTTCATTTTTCATCATGAAACTATCATATTTGAAATCGGTACTGTTTTATACCTTCTCATCTATCAAAGAGTCTATAATCCTGAAGGTCAAAGAAAGCTAACAATATACTGGCCTGATGACCTTTAACTCTTTTCACACTATTACTACCTTTGCTTGAGCAGTCTCCTCACCTTTGCTAAAGAAGTTCATGCAACTGTCTGATGAGCAGTTTGTGTGGTCCTGACCCTTCCTCCCCAAAGATGATGTAGTAGGTCTCAAACTGGCTCTTGAAGTGCAAAGACCCCAATGAGAAGTGGTGAGCACAGCACCGTTTGTGTCTGTGTTGGCCACTCTGCAGCAGGCCTGTGTGATTCACCCTCATCTGCTGGCATGAGAAGCTAAACCATGGTTGGACCTCAGCAGCATGACCTGAAATGAAACTAGGTCTAAGTTTGTTGACTTTTCTTTGATTAGTCCCTGGGGTGTTTATCACTTTCTATGAAAGAAATATTTCATCTAAATGGCAGTTGATTTGTGTCATGGAATTTCAGCTGACAGGAGGTAGAGTTATGTATGTGTTTATGGCTCCTGTGCTTTTAAAAGATTAATGTTGAGCAAGTATAAATCACAGGACCTGAGCGGGGGATAGGAAGATGAAACAGGAGCCTGCCAGAGTGATGGATTGAGACACACAATGGAGTGTTTTCATCAGCTTGGAAAACAGTGGATGATGTGGGTGCAGGGATGATAGGACTTGAAGGATGCAGCAGGGCCAGTGGCCCAGTGGGAAGTGCTCGGGGGTCTGACTGTTCCAAAGGGAAATGACTGCACCCTACCATCCCCACTCATAGGAACTGATTCCTGAGCCTCTGGCCAACCCTGCTGTCCACACCATAGAGCAGGCTTGTGAGGCCTTGTGAGTGTGCTTGTGTGTGTGTGTGTGTTCATGTATATGTGTGCACATGCACATATGCATCTTGTACACATGACTGCATGTGTGTGTGGATATTATCCTCATAAACATATGAGGATAATAGGAAGAGTGTCTCTGTGTGGAGCAGTGCCCTGGGAACCATCAAGGACATGCCTTGGGTGCTGCCCCCATTATTCTTCTACAGAAGAGGGAGCTGTGTGCACCCAGGGCACAGGGGAGCCAGGACTCTTCCAGATGTCTGTGGCACCAGCACCCACTCTATCTCCCTATGCCACCCATGATGCCCTGAAGCACTTGTAAGATACTTTTGTAAAGAGCCACTTGTCAGTATGCATTTATCCTCATCTTTACCCTGACACATGCCATGTTTCCTGTATTTACACCTGCATACACCCTGCCTTCCTCAACACAATTTGCAAACACAAATCTATCATAAGAGACTATCCCAGTAGTACTGATACTGAGCAAAATCTTAGCACCTGACATGCGCAGATGGCACTATAGCACTGAGGTAAAAGAATTCCTTGCATACAGCTCGACAAAGAGGTCAGGATCTAAAAGATACTCATTCGATCTGCCTCCTGGTCATTTGGCAGTGGGGGCTTTATAAGGAGGGAGAGAGGAGAAGCTGCTTGCTGACTGGATGGCAAGGAAGGATTTTAGGATTCTTCTTTGCAGGCCTAAATCTGCATCATGCTTCTTCTGAGGGAAGTCGTCATGTTCAGTGAGGGACTTTTGCATTTGTGGCATTAAAAAGTCATTGGCTGGAGTTGCTGCTGCCTTCTCCCCTTGTCCGTTCTTGGGAAGCTTGTTCCAAACCACACCTGAGCGGATGCTGGAGGCCTGTCCTGAAAGACTCTGTAAGCACATTGTTCCTGAAGGAATTTTGTCAAATAAGGAGGTGCATTTCAGTATCCTAGACAGTGAGGCTGGCGCGTACCTGTGTACACTCCCACCACCTTCCGCAGCCTGACACCACATGGAAGTGGCTTCTTTCCCACGACTCAGGGCCTTTCCTGCACCACTGACAATTCTCTCCTTCCTGCCTGCCGGGACCCTTTGCATGGCAGCACCACACTCTCCTCGCTTACACAGGGTGGGTCCCCATGTCTCTGGGTCACCCTGTCCTCTCCTTCTTTGGTGTGCCATTTGGGGGACCCCAATGTCTGCTTGAACTGGGGAGCTTAGCCCTCTTCCACAGCTTCCCTGGAGACTGAGCAGAGACTACAGCTGCCTCCTCCCCCCTGCTCCCCCACTGTCCTGCAGACTCCAGACGTGGCGTCTCCTGCTCCCGCCTGTCACACCCTGGAAGGGAAGAGAACAGCGCCTCCCTGCATGCACACAGACGAGCCTTCTAGAAACCCAGTTGCAAAGCGTGGCAAACTAAATCATCATTCTTTACACATGCAGCCTGATCGAGGACGTTTAACCGTGTAATTAGGTACCTAATTATGCTGAAAATGCAATTATATGATTTTTAATGCGAATTAAGTCCTCCAGAGAAGTGGTAAAGATTAGTGTGCATGATCCAACCAGAGAGCAAGGGCCTCAGGGGACATAACAGTTTGACTCCTGGCTGTACAGGGGCCCGGTGGTGTGAGCTGGAACCACACGTGTGAATACACACAGCACACATAGGATTACATGCACGCATGTAGGGAGTGTCCCTAGAACTGTGCAGAGGCCTGCTGCATGCCGAGACCTGCTTAACAACACCCATTGATTCACAGGAAATTCAGTGATGTAAAGAAGCGTAGGGAGACCAATTATGCAGCATGTGAGAAATGAGCTCAGGAGGAGATGATAATGCTGGAGCCCTTATCTTGTTCCATCAGAGGACATTTCATAAATGATCGCTCACGCCTTCGCCAGGCACATGGCACATGTGTACTGGTCACTGGGGCAAAATTCCCAACACCTGCAACTTAAAGGAGGAAACATTAAATTGGCCTCACAGTTTCAGTGGTTTTGGTCGATGCTTGCCTGGGTCCAAGACAGGAGCATAAGGCAGAAGCTGTGGCCAGGAAAACAAGCACCAGCAAGGCGTCTTCCCATCAGAAATATGTGCCCGGGGACCCATGTCTAATTCTATACCACCTTTCACCCACATGTCCTTTGGGGAGCCCAAGATGGCACCCCCCCCGGTCCAGCCCTCTCTCCAGGGGTCTCTTGATCCAGTCAGAGTGACAAGCACAAGTACTCCAGTCTTTATCTTCTAATAGCAGCTCAAAAACGAGGACAGAGACGGACCTACAAAGCTTTTCTCCTTCTGCTTCTCCTTCTCTTTCTTTTTGGTGATACCTGGAAATGAACCCAAGTTCTTTGCATTGAGCTACATCCCTAACCTTTTCTATGTTGAAATAAGAGCTTCCTTAAAGCACTACATTCCCTAGACTGGATTTGAACTTTTGATCCTTTGGCCTCAGGTTCCCAGATTACAGGGATTACAGCCATGCACATCACATCTGGATCCTGCAAAGCATGTTAATGGTATTATAGACAAGCCATTTCACAAACTGCAGCCTGCAGACTTTATGCAACTGTGGCCTGAGTGTGTATGTCAGAGAGCTAAAATGGTTTTCATATTTTTAAAGGATTAGGCAAACTCAAGGAAATAAAACAGACAATATATCCCCTGCAAAGCCTAAACCATTTACTGCATGGCCTTCTGTGAGAAAGTCAGTTGCTGAGGCAGGCAAACATACAGGAGGAAGGAGTCCCTTGTGCAGACATCAGGGAAGGCTTCTCAGAGGTGGCACCCATGACCTGAATTTGAAGGATGAGCAGGAGTTTGGAAAGCCCCAGAGGCTCTATGCCAGTGGAGATTTCCTCTCACCCAGCCAACACACAGACAGAAGAAATAACTGTAATGGGTAAATTTAGAGGACTCACCCCTGAGATAAGGGCTGGGAACCCAAAGGTCCCAAAAAGTCTGGCAGTACCACTTGGACTCAGCCTTCAGCAGATACACAGCCATTCTGTTGCTCAGCACAATGGTGGAGCCCAGAAGGATAGACAGCTTCTCAGGCCACCCTTGAGCCTGTGACTTCAGCCCTTGAGTAACCAGATAGTCCAGGTCAGGGATTAAGTGATAGGGAGAGAAGGAAGCTGGGAGGCAGAGTAGAGCACACATACAACTCCAGGAACACCCAGGCCCATGTCAAAGGTACCTGGAGGCCTACATCTTATCTCCAGATCTCTCCTGGCAGGACTCTGGGGGCCCTCACAGAGCCGACCTCTCCCTAACATCTCCAAACCCCAGGGCCCTACCACAGCCTCCTCCTCACTGTGGGCACCCAGCTGCTGCTCAAAATACTCTTGACCTAATCACACTGGCTGTTCTTCTCTCATGGCCATGAGCTCAGGGTCCTCCTTGTGCCCTTTGGCCATACTTGAGACATGGTTCATCCTTCATTCCCCAAAAACCCTCCTTCCAGACAGTCTGCACTGCCTACTCCATCCTGAAGCATTCCTTGCATTTCTCACACAGATGTGACTTCCATGTGCTGGTAACACCACAGTTGCTACACTTCTTTTATGGCCATAACCTCCATTTGACCTCAGCCACATGCTCTTGCCAGCATATACTAGGGTGGCGTCACCAGAGACCACACATGCCACACCAAAGTCTCATGCCCTTCAGTTCCTCACTTTTTTTTGAGACAGTGTTTCACTTTGTAGTTCAGGTGAGCCTTGAACTCAGCAATCCTCCTGCCTCTGCCTCCCAAGTGCTGGGATTACAGGCTTGAGCCACCATGCCCGGCACTGTGGTATGTGGTACCGATTACTGATGGGCATGAGTCACCACACCTGGTATTGTATGTGGTCACCAGGGATTGAACCAGGGACCTTGCACTTGCTAGGCATGCCTGAACCACTGAGCCTCACCTTTACTCCAGTCCCATGGGCATCTCCAGTCCAATGAACTGCCACCCATCCCATGGAAACACCCTGCATTTCATCACCCAACCCCATCTTAGCCCCATGGTCTATCATGTCAGCCCTTCATTGTGTGTTCTGAACACCTGTGAGGACCAAGACAGGATCATTGTTTCTAGAAGTTAAAACCCACTGTTTATATAAAAGTCTGGAGATTTAGCTCAGTGGTTCCAGTGTCTGCCTTGTAAGCGCAAGGTTCCGAATTTGATTCCCCAGTAACCATATACCACAATGTTGGGCATGGTGGCTCACATCTGTAATCCCAGGTCTTGGGAGGCAGAGGCAGCAAGATTGGTGTGAGTTCAAGGCCTGCCTGAGCTACAAAGTGAGACCCTGTCTCAAAAAAAAAGAAAGTATAGAAACCACAGTGAGACAAGGTCATTGATGAATGATGAATTGCACCTTGGGAAATGAAGCAAGAAATGCTGGTGAGGATGAAGGGATCAAAGATGGACGTAGGGATCAAAAAAAAAAAAAAAGAGTAGGTAGGGGCTGGGAATTTAGTTCAGTGCACAGCTCCTGCCTGGCAAGGACGAAGTCCTGAGTTCAAATTATTGGTACCAAAAATGAGGAGACCAGGAAAAGGAAGTCACAGGAATTTTGTCATATAAGGAAGCTATGAAAGGGAGTAATAGTATTCTCTCACCGTGTCATCAGAGCCCATCTATTCTTTAGTTTTTGTTTTGCTTTGTTTTTGTTGTGTTTTGTTTTGTTTTTGTGGTACCGGGGATCAAACTCAGGCCCTTGTGCATCCAAGGTAGGTGCAGTACCACTTGAGTTAAATCCCCAGCCCTGAACCCATCCGTTCTTAAACTGACCAACAGCAGTAATTTTCCTTTCTATTGCTCTTTGTGATCAGCTGACCCACAAGAGGACACCAGGGGTGGGCAGCTGAGAGCTTTATTTCCAAATAATAAGGCTGATGAGTCTGAACTTTCACAAGTCATTTATCAAAAGGGTGTATGCACCTACCAAAGCACAGACAAGGATGCCCTGTCTTGGTGCCCAGCACCAGTCCTCAGTGGTCAAGGGAATAGGTAGAGGTGACAGGTTCTTAGCTTTCAACTGTGATAGGTCTCTAGCTACATCAACTGGCTGTTGGAGAAAGGAGACACTAGGACAGAGGTATAGAAAGGTAGGTGTGACTGTAACTTAGATTTGCATGAATAAAGGGTATTAGCTCTATCTTAGTTACTTCACTGTTGCTGAAACAGAATACTCAACACCCACAAGTTAAATAAGGGAAGGTTTGTTTTAGATCATAGTTTGTAGCGGTTTCAGGCCATAGTCAACTGACTCCAAGGCAAGGGGACATGGTAGAAGGCATCACAGAGGAGAAACAGTCCAAGGCAGGGAAGGCACAAAAAAGCAGAAGCAACATCAAGCTCTCTTCTCCTTTTTATTCCATTCAGGCTATAAGCTTAGAGTGAGTCTTCTGACTTTGGTAAGTCACTACAGCCACATTGAGAACTGTGCAAATCCAATCAGTCTACTATCATGCTCTTGCAAAGGAGTGGAATATGTTTGACATTTGAATTGGGTCACTTGGTCAGCAACTTTCACAGCCATGAGCTCACTAGTTCTCACAGTGAGGCTCCTAGACCACCAACCAGCATCTGCAGCTCTTGAGAATATGTTAGAAGTGCGAGTTCACTGTCCCACTGCTGACCTGATGGCTGATCAGAATGCCAAGTTTCAGGAGGAGGTAGTGATCTGTAGTCTAACAAGTCCCCAGTTCCAGTGCTCCAGCTTGGGCACCCAGTGTTCTAGCTCTTCAGCCCTACAATACCTGACTAAGCAGGAGGAGGAAAGAGGACCCCTGTTGTTCTCATAGCTCAAGACTGGAAAGGTAAGCGAAGGAGCCATCTGAGGAGACTCCTATGAGTATTTAATTCCTTCCCTTCTCGGGATCTTGCATTTTATGCTCAGTAGATGGTGCAGACATTAACTCTTTCCTTATCACTCTTTCCTATCCACCTATTCACACTGAGTGTTGCGTTACTCTGTTTTCCATTGGCTCCTGCAGAAGAAACAGGAAACATGTTCTTTCCCTGGAGGACACCTGTATACTCAAACCTGGTTCTGTGCAGGTATTTTCCAGAGAACTTCCACATCAGAGTGGAGGTCCATGTCCCACCAGCTTGGATGCTGCTGCCATTCGCTCCACCTATGGGGATCAAGCAAAAAGACTAAGCCACAAACGAGCAAGGTAGCCCATGATGGGGACTCTGTTCCCTTGGAGAAATGCCAAAGCAAGTGGAACAGAGTTTAGAGGAAAGCCCAGGACTGAGTTCTGAAAAGCAGAAAAATCTCCTCTGGAAGGTGTGAGACCCACCGCTGAGGTCTCTGGAAGGGCTTGTGTCCCTTCCCTGGGTTCTCCAGAGCCTGGGCCCTGAAGGCTGTTGTCACTATCAGGCGTCACCTCCTGTTTCTCTGTTGCCCTTAGCTTCAGCTCCTTCTAAGGACTTTGTTCTCCTTTCACTGTGCTCATCAGTCAGCTTGATGAAGACGCAGGTATAAATTAGAAGTCGCTGGGTCTCTTTCTCCCATGTGCTGAAACTACATAGGAGCAGATTTTCGGCTCTAACCAGGGAGCACAGAATGAACGAGCTCCCTTTGGGTGTTCTTTGCTTTGCCCAGTTGCCAGCTGCTCCCAGCCAGCCCTTGCCCAATCCAAGCAGATTCCCGACCATCCCAGCCTCCTCCGGAGCCAAACACACAAACCTGAGGAGAGTCTTCTCCTCCCTTCCTGACTCTTCAAAATTTGCTTTTTTTTTTTTTTTTTTTTTTGAGACAGGGTCTCGCTTTGTAGTTCAGGCTGGTCCTGAGCTCACTATGTAGCCCAGGCAAGCCTCGAACTCAGCAATCCTCTTGCCTCTGCCTCCCGAGTGCTGGGATTACAGGCGTGAGCCACCATGCCCAGCAAAATTTGCTTTTCTTAAACACCTAGACAGGGTGTGTCTGCTGGGGGCTGGAGGGTGGGGCCTTGGGGATCCATTTTTCCTTCATTCTTGACCACAATTACAGAAGGGTGTTTGCAGCTTTCTTGCTACAGTGCAAACAGCACACTCAAAGATGACAGGGTCCTCTCCCTGGAGAAATCCTGTGTCACCAGCAATGACTTCATCCTGCTCAGCTAAATCACCTTTTGCTGACTGCCCCGCTGTCACCATCCTCAAATTGCGAGGATTCTATTTTTATTCTCTGGTTCTGGAATAAAGACAAGGTAGTCCCACCTTTTAACTTGGCCCTTATAGCTCAACCAAAGCAGACTGATTGTCCATGCTTTTGCTTAAAAACAAAAAATTCTATTAATTTTTTAAAAATTGCCCAGAGATGATAACTGAGTAAGACATGCAGTGAAGAACTTGGAACCAGTTATCCTGAGCTGTGAGCTATGCCGTCTTCACCTGCTTTACAGCCCCCCCCCCAGGAACTGTCCCCAAGGCAAAAGCCTAGATGTGAAAAATGTCTGAGAGGGACCCCAAGGTGCACATAGGCAGAGAGGCACCTCCTTGACTCTGCTTCCTGACTGCTGAGTCTATTCAGTGACCCAAGAATGATCATCTCTTCCAGGGCCCAGATCCTACTTCTGGGGCCACCCAGACCCCAGGCCCCACCACACCCTGGAATTCAGTGCAGATGGTTTGGTGCATCCTGCCAGGCTTCTAATGCCAACCCCTGTGTTGTTTCTGCATGGTACCAACAGGACGTGAGACAGTATAGGGTGTGTGGGGGGGGGGTTAGTCTTTTGAGACAGGGTCTTGCTTTGTAGTTTAGGCTGGCCCTGAGCTCACTATGTAGCCCAGACAAGCCTTGAACTCAGCAATCTTCCTGCCTCTGCCTCTCAAGTGCTGGGATTACAAACGTGACCCACCACGCCCAGCTCAGGATAGGTTTTAAGAGGAGAAATGTGGCAAGACCATTCTATAGGCTGTCACAGCCATATAACTACAATGTGTTGCACTTCGGTGGCCCTGGGATTAGGAAGACTGTTTGCAAGATGAGACTGGCATGTTGTGACAGGCTTTCAAGCTGACGCACGTGAGTTGTCCCCTGTGAATTCCATCCAGTACCAGGTGAGGGCATGGTCTCTGTCTGCAGGTGGGGGCGGGCAGGTGATGCCCTTGAGCAGCCTCCCTCACACAGTGGCTACCTTCACAGAAGTTGGGGGGACACCACTGTCCTGCCCCACCCAACCCGCTTCTTTCCTCTACATCTCCCTCTGGCCACTGTGGCACTGCCACCCACCATTTCATCAGGAGCAGCTGGGCTTGCCTTTCCCGGGGTCATCCAAGAACGGGTTTGGGTGAATTTAGCTTCAGATGTACTTGGCCCCTTTGGTCACACAGGGCTCGCCCAGGGCAGGAACATGGGCTCAACATGGAGCACGTTGCTGGAACATAGGAAGTGCTGCAAAAGGTTTGTCAAAGGCAACAGTGAACACACAGCACCACGTACTTGCCTAGTCATAGAGTCCAGGAGTCACAAGCTTGGCGCCCCCCAGGACGTCCCTGGTATGCTAGTGTCCACCTGCACACTTGTCACATAGAGAAGTGGGGCTTCTAACTATTCGCATCAATGTGCCACAGCTCTGCAACCAGCTCCGAGGGACAAGGACCACTGTCCTCCCTTCTTCAGCCTGTGGCTGGGTAGGTAAATATGAAGGGCTCAGCTAACAGTGACTGGCTTCCGGGAGACATGAGTGGACGGGGACGAGCTATTCGCCCATTCCTTCGGGGCACTCTAACCTGTTAGACTCACACTACATCCTATCAGGAACAAATAACAGCAAATCCTCAAGGCAAAGTAAATGTACTTGACCTTCCAACCAAAGCAAAAGTCTGGTGAATGAACTCTAACCACCAGCCTTCGATCTCACTGCACTGAGCCCTCAAGGAAACAGGAGCAAGAAGAAAAAGCCAAAGTGAACTTTCTGTGCCCTCTCAGGTTCCTGTCCCCTCCCCAGAGCCACCCTGCTTCTGAACTCCAGATCTGACTCACCAGAGCCCCCCACTGGTGCTGAGTGCATGGAACGTGGATCTGTATAGTCTAAGGCCAACTTTCCAAGGCTCTGCCCGGCAGTGCCCTGCAGGGTTTCACCCGCACTCCCAGCTACCTGGGCTCTGAGTCTCTGCTGATGTTCCTGGTAGCTGCTTGACCCAGAGAAAATGATAACACTTCTCAACTTAGCTTCCAAATCTATAAAATGGACTGACAGTAACTCTTACCAAAAGGAATTATGGAGACTAAGTTAAAGTGTTATAAAAGCAGAGAACAGTGCCTGGTATGTGCTAAGCAATTATTAATTGCTCTGAAGAGAGGAAATAGGCTGGGTGCACTGGACAAAACAATGTAAGAAAGACTGATCTTCACATAGAAAACTCTTTGGTGGATCTCTAGATATTGGTAACTGTCCTTGAATGAGGCATCATTCTTTCTTACTGACCTGTAAGGTGTCTGATGACTATGAAAGGCCTGGAATTCCAGCCCCTAAACCTTCTAGTCCATGGGCCCATGCACCTGTCACGCCTTCGGTGATTATCTGAGACCGGCTAGGTCCAGAGTCACAGAATGCACTGTCCACAGTGGGCAGCAGAGTCTAGTATCCACGTGAACTTGATGCTTCTGGTCTAACCTCCTCCTGACCTATCTGCATCTGGGCTTGTCCACTCTTTCTCTTTGCTGACTTTATAACTGCTTTCACCCTCCTCCCTGCTCTGGGGTCCTTGCTGGCCCCGGACCTCCTAACGTGGCTCTAATGCTTCCCTGATCTGGACTCCAGCCTGAAGGCTGCCTCTCCCTCACCCACTGTCCCTCTTGACATTCACGGCCGGTTTCTTACCAGCAGCATCTCGGGGGAGAATGATCTCACAGCACTAGAACTGCACTGATCCTCTGAGCGGAAATGCCTATTCGGAAACACACTTCTTAATACGCATAACTGCTGTGATAAGAACATGGTGTTTCCATGTTAACACTGATATTTCTGTGGTCTAGTAAATCATTTTTCCCACTCATCTCCCAAAGGAGAGAGATACTGTGTGCACCACCTTCGGGTTCCCAACGTCCTTAAGATCTTCTGTTCCACACTTAATAACTCAGACAGCCACAGGACCAGCACTGCCCTGAGAGAATCAGTGCGAAGGCTGAGCGAGGACTCTTGGGAGGGGTTTTCAGGAGGGAAGTTACCCACAAAGAGAAGAGTGTGGGAACGTCGCAACCTGTCTTTGGATGAGTACATGACCACAGGCTCATCACATCTCTCAGACTCAGTGCTCTGTCTGTAAAAATGGGCTAGCCAGGGGTGGTGGCTCACGCCTGTAATCCCAACACTCAGGAGGCAGAGACAGGAGGATTGCTGAGTTCGAGGCTTGCCTGGGCTCCATAGTGAGCTCAGGGCCAGCCTGAACTACAAAGCGAGACCCTGTCTCAAAAAAAAAAAAAAAAAGGAAAGAAAGAAAAAAATAATGGGCTTATTACACCCGGTACCTCACAGGCTGGGTGGGAAGACCACAGAAAAGGCATCTAAAGCGACACCTGGCAAGAACAGACACTTCACAGATACCCTGTGCTAAAACCAACCATGTACACTTCTTTCACACTGCAGATACCTGCTGGCCGTGCACCAGGTGTGGGCCCCCGTCTCAGTGCTGGGATTCAGCAGAGACCCCAAATTCCTGAGTGACCTGGTGATGCTCAGGCTCTCCAGTCTGGGCAGCAGCCAAACCAAGCCTGTGTCAGCTCTGTACACCCAGGCAGCGGTCCATGCAGGTGCTGCACCATTCCTGTCAGCCTGGGCCACTCACAGAGCTGCTTACAGGGGTGCGGTGGGTGTGGGCTCAGGCCAGAGTGTGGGGTGTAGACAGCCCTCCCACCTCCTCTGACTCTCTCTTCTCTCTGCAGCACTCTACACCATACTGACGCCAGGGTCACCCCACTTCATTGTACCAGCACCTGACGAAGAGATGCCCTTTCCCACCAAGATGGACATCATCATCATCGCAGGTAAGTTGGCAGGACAGGCCCTTCTGGAAGCCGAGAGAGCCCCCAGGGGAGAACTGGCCTGAGGATCCCACGCCACCTCCTTCCTCAGCAGAGGTTTTGATTGCAGAACAAAAGAGTCCAGTCCTCATCAGAAATGTTCAGCATGGTGCCTGCAGGGTGAGAGAGGCCTCAGTATGCATGCTCAGAGGCACCTCTCTCTTGCCTTCGACCCACAAAGCTCTTAGGCTACAGAGAACAGCTCAGGCCAAACATTATGTGGCCTGCATAGGGCAGTGCACAGGGATGGACCTATGGGCTCCTTGGACTTCTCCCTCATCCTACACTGATCCACTCCCTGAGTCTCACATTCCCATCCTAGAGAAAATATGACCCCTCCCTTACCTGCTGTTGAACCCTGGACAGATAGCTCTCAAGTGCTCACCACCATGACCCTGCACTTCATTCAAGAACAACCTACTTGGGAAATTCTCTAGCTCCGTTCCCTTATTTGAGATTAATAATTCTCATTCACTTATCAACAGCTCAGGAAACTTCTACAACTAAAAGAAAAAGGGAACGAGGCAGCAGGAAGCCATCAAAGACATCTGTTCAATTTTATTTAACCCAACATTTCTCCCTCTCACCGGGCCTTGAGCCTTCGCTTCTTAGACACTATTATTAACATTGTACAACACTGGTTCCTCTCAGAAGGTAAAAGGAAGTGTAGGAAATTGTTCTATAAAGATGGGACCTGGGAGCAGTTTTAGCCTCACCATATTCCCCAGTAACATCTCCCCAAAGCCTCCTGAGCAAACTGATCCAAATAGACAGTGGCTCCTGGACCGGAGATTTAGTTCAGTGGTTCCAGCGCCTGCCTAGCAAGTGCAAGGTCCCTGGTTCGATCCACAGTAACCACATACAACAATACCAGGCATGGTGACTCACGCCCACCAGCAATCAGTACCACATACCACAAATGCTGGGCATGGTGGCTCAAGCTTATAATCCCAGCCCTCGGGAGGCAGAGGCAGGAGGATTGCTGAGTTGGAGGCTTCTCTTGGCTACTTAGTGAGCTCAGCACTGGCCTAAACTACAAAGGAAGACCCTGCCTCAAAAAAAAAAAAAAAAAAAAAAAAAAAAAGACAGAGGTTCCTTCTGCAGCCTCAAAGCAAATGGCCAAAGTTAACCCCACCATGAGCCTGCTGCCTATCAGCCCCTCCTGAATGTGCCCCTTTCTGACACCTCGTCCCATGACTCTCTCAGCCTCAAGTGGTCTGACTGCTACTGACCTGCCTGTGCCTCGCTCACCTGCCCTCTCCCCTGAGAGAGCAGCATACCTGGGACATGTTGGCACAGAGGCTCTGTGAGGCTGACTCCCCTCATTCTGTCAGATTTGGGAATCTTCCCCAAGAGTGAAATGCAGCAGGCTGGGTGAGGGTGGCTCTCAGCACCACACTTCCACCCTCATCCTTCACTCTTCTGTACAGAGCAGAGCACAGCCACCTCCTCTCAGTTTGCTGGGACTTCCTGGGGTTTTGCACAGAAAGTCCCGTGTACCAGGAAACCCCCAGTTGGGTCATCGGGAGAAATGACAATTTGGCATCTGAGGAGCTCTTCAGTTCACATCAACCCACACGGGGCCTGTACAGACCTGCCTTCCTCAGGAGATGTGAGCACATCCCCTTGGGGACCAGTCCTGAGCTTCTGCTCTAGTCAGTAGAGAGCAGAGGGAGTCAGGTAGCGGAAAAAAGGGAAAAGAAGAAGAGAAAAGTGATCACTGAGCTCACCTGGGGAAAACCACAAGGTGGGAAGCAGAAGCTAGACAGGAGTCGGTGCCACTTACAGCAGCATATTTGTCCTGCTGATAAAACCCCCGTGGGTGCCGAACCCTCCCCAGGCTCCAAGGCACCTGGTCCGGACTGACCCCCAAATGCCTTCCTCCCACAGCCGTGATCTCCGCCGTGGCCCTCGTCCTGGTCTGCCTTCTGCTCGTCATGCTCCGCTACCTCTTCCGACACAAGGGCACGTACCACACCAACGAGGCCAAGGGGACGGAGTTTGCCGAGAGCGCTGATGTGGCCCTGCAGAGCGACCCCACCCTCCAGGATGCTGGCGCCCACAGCAAAAAGGAGTACTTTATCTGAGGGACAGCAGACCTCACCTCCCCAAAGGCCTCCTCCTCTAACTCAGGATAGAAAACACGCCTACCGCCCTCATGGCCACGCCAGGCAGACGTCAAGGGCACAGGCTCACCCCTTGCACCTGAGAACACTGGGTCCCTGCCTGGGAGGACAGCGGAGGCTCACGCTGTCAGACACCGCTCCAGGGGTGCATGGCCACCCCAGGAGGCAAGGCTTTGTTCTGCCAGGAAGAGAAAAAGTCCGGACACCCGAGTCTCCCTGAGCGGGGCAGGCCGTCACCGCAGGGGTGTGAGTGAGGTGGGAACGTGAGGAAGTGAGACATCGACACAGTGACTAGGGATAATGGCGCCAAATGTCAGTCCTTGACATTTGGGGGGAACAGCGGGTGCCTGAGCTGAAAGGTACCTTTGTTTCCCATTGATTCCCTCTCAAGATGATTGCAAATAAATTTAAAATGTAACCAAGCATTTAGAGTCAAAGCCCAGTAGCATAACTGTCTGGGGAGCAGTGCATGCTCTTCCCCGCTGTGATTTTGTCGTCTCTGACCAGATCTCTGTGCACAGAGCTGGGACCGTCTAGCTCTGGCAAGGAGAGAGGGATGAGAGACCAGCACCCTTTACCCATACAGGGCCAGCTGCATGAAACAAATGTAGGGATAAAATATTCCTCTGAGGACAGACTGTCCCAGGCATGAAGGCACCAGCTGAAGAGTTCATTTTTCTGATTCACAGTATCAGAAATAAAATGGGCCTGTTAGACAATTATAAGTAAATTCTATCTTCCCATGGTCACAGTGACCATGAGTCCCCATCCCTAGCCTTGGCTTCCGGCTCTCCTTTCCTTTTCTTGAGACCTTGAGCAACTTTCTTGATCTCTCTGGCCACAATGTTGTTATCTTTCAAGAGGAGATGGTGTAAGAATGGTCCCTTTATGTTATCTGACAGCATCAAGGCAGGAATAAACGTGTTGGTACTCAACGCCCTCCGTATCCAATGTCACTAACACGCTGTATAGTGAACAGTGTGCATACTGGAATCTTCCTCGTTGCATCACTTCTACGAGCCTCCTGAGATGTAACTGTTAAGTTAAAATGAGTAACAGAGAGAGAAAACGAACTCATTAGCCAACCCCCTCAGGTGAGTCTTCGGAAGATTCCCAGCAGCTTACCAGTCAGAGATTCGCAGCTCTGAGATCAAAGGCTGGTGCCAGGCCTCCCCAGAGACTCCTCCACTACTGAGGTTGCACCGTCTCCACCTAAGAGTCAGCAAAAGGCAGCCCATCACCTTCCCCAGGGAGTTAATTGGGACTCAGACAGGGTTGAGAATGGCCACCAGCTGAAGGAGCTGGAAGCCCCAGAGATAGCACAGGGGAGAGAAGGGAGAGAGCTCATAGGAGATGCTAATGGCAGGAGCCTGGTCAGATGCAAGGCTTCTCTCCAGCTGACCCCAGATCGCTGCCCCTCACTTTCTCATGTACCCAATAAAAGACATGGCTGCCATAGTCACCCCTTATCTGATGGCTTCCAGACCCCTAGTGAAACCAAAGATAGTCCCAAATTCTGTATATACTAGGAGGTTTTTTGTTTTGTTTTATATACCTACCTATGATAAAGTTTAATTTATGTACTGGACACAGCAAAAGATTAACAATAACATAGTAAAATAGTATAAGAATTATAAACTCTAATAAAAGTTGCTTTCAAATTATGAACTGTGTATTTGTGGAATTTTCCACTTAATATTCTCAGACCACAGTTGACCATGCCAAGAAATTTAGATTAGTCAGAGATGGTCAATTGGGACCCTCTCCATCATGAACATGAGGCAATGATCAGAAGAAATGGGACACGAGGTGAACATGTAGCGTGGAATTTTATGGAGGGTCTCCAAAGGCTGACCAAGGCACGAACTCTGACTTTGGAAGTGGAGACCAGCACTCCACCCCAGAGCTCACCTGTTCCTGCCGCCCCATTGTTTTGTCTGGATTTCGCATGACTCAACCCATCCTGCCTGCTGAGAAATGGGTCTCATCTGTTCCCCAGAAGAAAGGGCAGAGGCTCAGGGCTTTGAGCCAAGCATTATGTAAATCCTAGAGAAGAGCTATTTTTTTTTTTTTCATTTTTTAATGGAAGGAACTTCTGATGATTTTTATCTTGTTTATGCTGCTCAGTTGTTTTCCTTTCTTTCCCTGAACGTGTTTATCATCATAGCAACGAGATGACTTAGGGCCAGCAGAGTTTTAGCTGGCCCCGAGCCAGGAACAGGACTTCAGGCATTTTAGTGTCTGCAGTTTAACACATCTACACAGTGTTACAGAAAAGAGAGTGGTTCTGGAATGAGAATCACACAAAAATCTCACTTCAGGTGCTAGCTAGCTCTGTGACCTAGGAAAAGTTATTTAACTTCACCAGTCTTCTCAATAACGTGAAAATCAAAATGTCTGAATTTTAGGATGCTAGAATAATTATTTAAATAAGGATATAAGTTTGATTGTACCTCTGAAGAGACTGAGCTTTTGTCCTGCTTTCAAGTGAGCAACTTGGCCTGTAATGTTTCATGGCTGCTGACAGAATAGGCGACATGAGTATGCGACCCTCCACATCAAGGCATCATATCTCCCTGCTCCCATGTCCAACAGGAGGACATGAATGGTCCCTGAGGACACTTGCTCTGATGATGAGTTAAGTTCCAGAAGAAAACCATGAGCTAAAAACAACAGAAGACCTTCGGGTCGGCCCTCTGCATGCCTGCCCTTTGCTCTGGAGGGTACAGTGCCTCTGCCTTTTAGAACTGTTTTATACATAAACGTACAACTACCAGATATAAAGTATGGAAAAGACCTGTGAAAAATCACCTCCACAGAGGAGGCACTTGTGGGCATGAAAGTTAGTAAGACTTCTCAAACAAAGGAACCTACCCACCAAGCAACAGCAGCACCCTGAAAAGTACCCCAACCTTCTCATCAGAAAGTCAAAGCATTTGCCTTTTAAGCCACAGGAGGGGATTTTTAAAGTAGAAAACTTTCTCCATCCTTTTGTTAGCATATTGTTGCAAGTTTAGTTGTTTTGATTGGCTTCCTATCACAGGAGAGTAGGGCAGCCTGCAGCTGAGGGAAAGTCTGAGTTGCTGACAGCTTCCTAAATCAAGAGCCTGGCAGTGAGTTAGGACAGACTCTGTCAGGCTCTGTTCCCAAGGCCTACCTGTGATCAAGAAGTCTCTCTTGCCGAGATTGCAGACCTCTAACAAGGGTGATATTTAACATATTCAGATCTTCCACTCTTTCACAGTGAACCAAACTCATTGGCCAACTTTATACTTCACATAGCCAAAATTCTTTTTCTCTCCAAGTCAAAAAGCACTAAGGAAGTTCTTTATTCACCCCTCTGAAGATCACAGTCCTTCAGGGCTGCTGAGATGTTGACTTCAAGGAAGAACAATTGAGCTCGCAGCTGTTGTGCGTCAGGCATTGTCTTTTTCATTGACACCGGAAATGTTATAATCAAAGGATACTGAGCACAGGGGCAGTGAAACACCTCCATTGTTTCCTTCGTGGATTCCACGCACAGACACTCTCTGAGATTGTATCACTTGGCAACCACAATGCCAGAGATCTGGGGCTGAGCAGAGGCTTGTCCCACCCTGGAGAAATCTCCCTACCAAGGCAATGTGCAAAAATGGCCCCAACAGTCAGGAGCCTTTTGAAAAGGATCTAATGATCTAATGGCCAAAGTCCATCGAAGGATTTGTGGAGGAGGAAATCCCAGCTAGGTTCTAAAGAGTCATCCAGGTGAGAGGATGTCAGATGCAGAGAAAGAAGCAAGACTGACTTTTCAAGTGGGCATTTCTTCCTAAAGTGTGGGGCTGGAAAGGATGAATGGACCAGAGATTACCAAGAACTGTGTCATGAGGGCCTGGGCTCCATGTTGTGTAGGGTGGATATTGTCTCATGGATGGTGAGAGCACTTGGGTCTATAGGAAGAAAAGGGGCATAGATGACATCATGAGGGGCAGACATGTACATTGCAAATCATCATAGATTTGCAATCACCTTGGCAGCCAATGTTGAAGATAAATTACTATGGAATGTGTCTTCTAGAAAGAAGGCCTAGAAATTGTGGAAGTCTGAATAGTGAAGGACACCTTATAAGAGACCCCTCAGCGGGAAGTAAAATCCTCCTCTGACACAACTGTGAATCACCTAACATGTATTAGTGGGACACCACGTGTAGAAGATTCTGCAGCCCTTCAAGTCAAAGAGCAGGGTAGATTTGTGGGCTTTGTGGATAAAGACAGCTTCTCAGTCTCTATAACTAAGGTCTTTGTGGAACAAACCTAGTTGTTCAGTATCATGTAGATGCACCCGCAACTCCTCTGGGATAAGGGATACCTGAATAAATCCCAGAAGGGAAATAAAAGCAGGATTCAGAAGGACTCCCTAAGCCTGCCCTGTAAAGCATCTGAGATGTCCCGGGAAAACCATTCTACTTGACTTGGAAGCTTGTCAGCCAAAAACTGCACAATTCAAGGTCTCCTTTTTAGAAGGAATATTGCAAAGGCCTCTACCACACACATTTCTCAAGGCAGAGGGTTAGCAGGAGCTAGTGAAGCCCCACAGTTCCCTTCTCTGTCCAGAGTAGCTTCTGGTAGTAGAGACAGGTGGCGGTGGGGCAGAATAGGGTGCCGAGGCAGAGCTGCATGGGTAGAAGGAATGAATAGAGCATGGTGGGTGGTTCAAGCTACACTGCTTTGCCAAGGCTCAGCTGACACTTTCCTTATGTCAGGATGACACCCTGACCCATAAAGAGCAGGATACAGAGAAAAGGTTATATCAGGAAAAATACCCAGGACTGCGTTTTACATAAAACCACAGAGACCAACATGGGACTAGGCTCCACCTTCTCATTTTCCTCCAAGATCAATAAATAGGAGTCTGGAGACTCCAGAGGGAGCAGGTACCACATTGTTTTCAAATACCTGATACCTGTGCAATCATAGCATCTCTGTTATACTAACACTTGTGCTGTACTGGACACCTGCGAGCTAAAGGGCAGCTCCAGAGTGCTGGGGGCCTGGGCAGTGCTGGCACCTGTACATGCTTGCACCTCAGCAGTACCTGGCACCTGCTCAATAAGTGGCCACAGATTCAGGGCCAACAACTAAGATGAGCTTCTTGGGGTCTGGCAGTTGTTTGTTACCAGCTAAAGAAGGCAAGCTGGCTCCTGGAAGGTGACATGGACCGAGGTGAGTGGCTGTCCTCTTGGAGGCCTGTATCCTCATTGTAAACAGGCAATAATAAACTTGGCCTTCCCTTCATCACAGAACCATTAGAATCTGCCAGAGCCATGGAATACAAAGCTGCTGAGAAGTAGAGAGCCCTCTACCATGAGTATTTTTCCATTTCTTTCAATACCCTGTTGAAATATACCGTTGGAAAGATAGTTTTTATTGTTTAGATAGAGGCTTTTCCCCTCTGAGACATGTTTGATTTACAAAAGAAAACAGAAAACCAGGCTGTAGATTGGAAACAGATAAACTGAATTAGAATTCTTGGCAGCTAACTGCAGCAACCCCTTAGGGAGTTAGAAGGAAGTTCTCTAACTTGTTTATTCCAACCAGGATTAATCACTTGCCATTGAAAAAAAAATTATTCTAACAGGAAAAAATGTATGGTTGCATTCTTAATCAAAATATACAGATATATGCATATAGTTGCATATATATATATACATGTGTACATATATATGTATGACTTTATGTTTCTGTGTATCACATTTTAACATGCACAGATCATTTAAAAAAATTTAACTAAATCACAATGTGTATAATGGGCTCACCGTGGCTGACAAGAACAGGTTGGGTATAACCTCTCTGACAGTTCACTTGGTAGTATGTCAACAATCTTGTAAATATTCACAGTCTTTGATTCAGAAATTCTACATCTAAAACTTTATCCCGAGAAAAATCTCTGGAAATATGGGCCAAGATTTTTATTTAAAAAGGCTTATGATAGCTCTCTTTATAATAGGGGAAATATGAGCTGTTTAAGTGTTCATCAGTAGGGAAATATTAAAAGAAGCATAATGCAGACTTGTAATCAGATATTCTACAGCAAGAAAACGATGTTGCAAGGAATTTTAATAGGTTAGGGAAATGCATGTGATATAAGTGAAAATGTTAAAATATACAAGAGCTAGTGTGAAGTTAAGTATTCCACAAAAAAGGAATCAAAGGGAAGACTGGAAAAGTTCACCTGCACATCAGCAGTAACTATTCAGGGTTCCAAGATTACTAGGAAAAGTTTTCATTGGAATTAGGGAAGTTGTTCTGAGAGTCTGGTTCTGAGAGTCTGTCCTATTTGGAGTCTGAAACTTGAACTCCAGTGTGTATCTCTTCTCTTTGCCTTCCAACGTTAGACGCTTCTATGAGTGTGATAGTTACCCATGGATTAAGACTCACTAGTGAATTAGTGGCACCGTTCTGGTGTATCCGTGGAGGACTGACATGGAGGCTGCAAAGCTGAAGGGGGAGACCTTCAGATGTGGATGAGACCAACCAGTAGGCTTGTCACCTGTGGGTAGAATAAAAAAGGAAAGAACATGGAAGTTTTCTCAGAGATCAAATCTGTGCCATCGCCTTTGGACATTCATCTCCAGTGTCTTCAGGCTTCCAAAGCAGAGCCTTCAGCTTCTGACACACACTCCCACTAGACCCTGCAGTGAGCTCTAGGCCTCCAACTTTCCAACGAGCCTGCCAGCTCCCCAGGTCCCAGACAGCCGCTTTGCGTTCTCCCACTGCTGACTCCACAGATGGCCTTTACTTTGTAAATCCTTTGGGTATCCTATGTATTTATATATTAAATCTCTTCCTTTTGTGAACCCTAACTCATCCAGTGGGTTGCCTCCCACTGCTGTCCACATCCTGTTAAAGTAGCCTCCTGTGTGTGGTCCTCATTCTCCTGAGACCCTGCACATAGGCCATCTTTCCTCCATATACTCCAAAGAGGCCCTTCCTTCCTAAGGCAAGGTTCTTCAGCAAGCAATACCTGGTTATGAGTCACTGTTTTCTGGTATTTTC
>PVIC010009904.1:8327-44651 GCA_004025085.1 Thryonomys swinderianus
TTTTTTTTTTTTTTTTTTTTTTTTTTTTTGAGACAGGGTCTCACTTTGTAGTTCAGGCTGGCCCTGAGCGCACTACGTAGCCCAGGCAAGCCTTGAACTCAGCAATCCGCCTGTCTCTGCCTCCCGAGTGCTGGGATTACAGGCGTGAGCCACCACGCCCGGCCCTCCTCCTCTCCTGCTTCCAGACATTTGTCACTCCGCCCTTTGGCCTCTTCAGTGCAGGAGTCAGAATACAATTCTCTAGATTTCTTCCCAAGGAATCTGTGAGGGTTAAACTGCATAGCAAGAATATTCTAGATGCCCGCGCACCGCCAGGGTCAGAATTCCTTCATCCCACTCTGCAGCCCGGGGGGAGCCCAGGATGAACCCCAGAGGCTCCCAAGTGACAGCCCCTGTGCCTCAAATCCTGGCCAATACCTGGGGTCCCACCTTTGGGAAATGCTATCGATCCTAGAATTTTACATTTCCTTTTCATCTCAGGAACATGAAAATATTTCAGTTTCATGTCAATAAACGCTTCAAGAGGCAACGAGGTATTTATCTTCTGTTTCAGGACTGCACAGGATATTCTTGAAAGAATGCCTTACTTGGATACAGTAAGAACAATTATATACTAGGAAACCCAGCCTGTAAGTTACAAAATGCTGCCGGAAAGGGCACTGTCCTGTTTGAGGGGGAAAAGCCATGACTTCCTTCAAGCCAATTAGAATGTCGCAGGACGAGGACACCGACTGGCCCAGGACGTGAGTAGCGTGGGTAGGAACCCCGGAGTGCTGGGCAGTGCCGCAGATGCCAGGCGGGCTGGAGCGCCAGCAGACTCCCTGAATGCAGCGGCGATGAGCTCTCCTCACTGGAACTCACCTGGTGGCGGAGGCGCCCCCAGCAGGCCTGGCCGTGTCCGGAGCCCTTCAGCACCTGCTCCCTGCCCTGCGAGCCCCAGGGAGGTCAGGACTGCAGAGCCGAGGAATAACGGAGCTGGGCAGGCCGCTCTAGGCCCGGTGGCGTGCTACTTTACTGTCTGGGTCTCCACATTCAATATTACTTTTTGAAAGCAGTGCTGGGGTTGGACAGTGTTGGGGATTGAACAAAGGGCTCTCTGAGGCAGAGGTGCACCTGCAGGACTGCTTTTTAGTTTTCATTTCGAGACGAGGTCTCTCTGAATTGCTAAGATGTCCAGGCTGGGCTTGAAGTTTCAGTCCTCCTGTCACAGCTTCTCAGTGTTCTAGAATTACAAGTATACATCACCGTGCCTGGCTTAGATAGTAACTTTTTTAAAAAATATACGCTTGTAGCTCATCCTACGTTATTTTAAAGTGACAGACAGTAGGCTCTAGGTCTTCTTTGCTGCTCCTTTCCCGGAGACCAAAGGCAAACTGTGCAAACCTCTGGATTTCTCTGAGTGATACAAGCCCCGCCCATCTCTCAGGCGTTTGCAATCAGCAGCCTTGACTTTATCAAGGAGCGGCTTCGGGACCCAACTTGAAGTCAAATCTAGCCCTTGCTAATTACTGGCTGACGTCTCCTCAACCTGCGGGACTTGTTTCTTTCTTTGTAAAATACGACAGTAAAATTTCAAGTGACATAAACCACAGGAAAGCAGTAAACCTAGCAACCCCTAAATAGAATTAACTGACTCCTACGGGGTCCCAAGTTTCCTTACTCGCTCTCTGGCCTTTTAGTGAATGGTTTGTGTCTCTCCTTTTTGTATTACTGTGGTCGGATTCATCTATCTACTATCTATGTTCCTATCCATTTGTCCCCATATCTAAGTTCTCTCTACTGATTTTCTTTTCCTTTCTTTCTTTTTCTTTTTTTTTTTATTTTATTTTTTTTATTTTTTCGACAAGGTCAAAGTTGTAGTTCAGGCTGGCCCTGAGCCCTCTATGTAGCCCAGGCAAGCCTGAAACTCAGCAATCCTCCCGCCTCTGCCTCCTGAGTGTGAGAGGACAGGCGTGAGCCAACACGCCAGGCATTTGTGGTATGTGGTACTGATTGCTGGTGGGCGTGGCCACCACACCCGGTATTGTTGTATGTGATTATGGAGATCCAACCAGAAATCTTGTGCTTGTTAGGCAGGCGCTGTGTTGTATGTGATTATTGGGGATCCAACCAGGGACCTTGGGCTTGTTAGGCAGGTGCTGGAACCACTGAGCTAAATCTCTACTGTTTTTTGCATACCACAGTCTATTTGAATTCTAGAATTGATAGAAAGACCTGGTTTCAACATGTTCATATTTGTCAACCTTGTGTAGTTTCCTTGACATCTTTCAGCCCTGGGTTTTCTTGTGCTGCTTATGTTTCACTGCAGTCCGCCCCCACACTCACAGGCACCCTTTCTGCAATGCTTAGACTGACTCCTCGTAGAATAAGAGGCACAGTAAGAGCTGCAAGATCTTTCCACACGGTGGAACATTTCACAAATGGAGACTACAGTCAGCTATTTGACCTGCCACACTGCAGCCTGAGCTGGACCTTTCACATCTAGGAAATTTAGTACTGCTGTCTTCCTCTTAGACTTTAATAGCTGGCCTTGTGTGAATAGTACATAGTCAACTGTATTTAGAGATTTAGAATAATTCCCTCTGTGTCAAACTTAAAGCCATCGCTGAGAGAGATAAAGAGGGAAGAAAAAAGTCCCTCAGAAGTGTTCAGATAGTAGAAAAGAAGGAAGGCAGGATTCAGGAGCACTGTGGAAAATTTAACATGACTTTGGACACTGACTAGAGAAAATGAACAAACATGTATAGCACTGTGGGGTTTTTCCACCCTTCAAGTTCATATTATACACTTCCGGTTGATTTTTTGACAATCACTTGTCAAGGGAATTTCAATCCTAACAGCAGCTGCCTCACACACACAAGCTCTCGGCCTTCCCTGGTCCTGCAGCCTGGGTCAGTCTGCCCCACGGGGCGCCTTGTTAGTCATGTTCACACATCTGGATGTGGCCATCATTCTCCTTGCGGCGCAAGCCGGGTGGGTTGATCGAGGTTATAACATACAGTTTGATTTCTCACACACTCAGCTTAAGCTCCTCGCCGGAACACGCGGGTGGCGGCTCTCTAACAAGCACTCTGCCGTGCACCCGTGCCCACAGGTGTCCCATTCACAGTACCCAGGCTAGCAGACAGCTAAGGAAATGCCCCGCCAGCTGTCAGGACCCCCTCGGCATGGCTGATCTTGCTTTCATGCCTAGGGTGGTACTGAGCTGTGTAACACAGAGCAAGGCAGGTTTCAGGTCACATTCCCTCCAGACGCTCTGAGGTTAATACCATTTATCAGACTTGCTTAAGGGGAAGCTTTAACTCCTGCTTACAACTTGGCTAGCAATCAAAAAGCTGTTTTCTTTCTAAGAATAAAATCCTTTAAACCAAGTATGACTTGGGTTTCGCTTTCACTTTAAAATGATGCTTAACCCAATACTTTAGATTTCCTCCTTACAGTTCACAGTTTCTATCTCAACACCTAAAATGCTAACTCGATTGCCTGTAGTCACACCTACCTGGTAATTACATAACTAGACACCAGCAGCATTTCAGCTGGAATTAATAGTTTAACCGCTATCAGTTTCCAGTTCTTAGGTGGTTAGTGCTAAAAGGGATTCTACATGTGGATTTATACTTTCTTTACTATTTTTGTTTGGTAGTCAACAAAGTTTGAAACTTTATTTTGTAGTCAACCGCAGAACATAATCTGTTCTTGTCTCAACACTATTTAACATTCTTTTCTTAGCTGAGCTATGACCAGCCTTTGGAATTCAAATATATGGCTCCAAATTGTTAAAGTATGTCAACAGCAAAAAAAAAAACTACCGCTCAATGTTTAAATTAGGAAAGAAAAAGTTATCAGTCTTAAGATCATTAGCATTTGTTGTTGTTGTTTTACTTTAAAAGGACCGTCTGTTAGTGTCTAATATTTCATTTTCAAAAATATACTGTATGGCAAGTGCAAAATAAGAAATTTAGACTTTGTCACTGAAATTGTCCGACACAGATTTAAGAGTGGCCTCTCCCTGTCGCTTGCTTGAAGCTCAGAGGTCTCCTGACGCCTCTTCCCTAACCCAGACTCCTACCCGCACGCCCGAACACAGCCACTCTCCACTTGATGGCCTTACTTTCTTTATAACCGTCGCTGCCAACCGAAATCGTGTCTCCTTATTCGCTTTTCATAGTGAGATTGGAAGCAGGCACCCTTCACGTTTTTCCTACGTGTCGTCAGGGCTTAGAACAGTTCGCAGTTTTTCCATCAGTGTTTCACGGGTGGACAAACGGGTGGATGTTTTCGATTGCTGACCTCTGCATCCTATTGCAAAAATGTAAAAACTGTATAGTTATTCTGCAGGAGTTTCAAGTAGACACATAAGGTAGTGTGAGATCATAAAAATGACCATGAAAACCACCTTTAGTGACTCATGGAGAAAAACTACAATTTTTCTGTGACCTTTTAAACTTTTCCCCCCAGACACTGAAAAAGCTCTTCCACTTATAAATGTACAGAGAAATTAAAATAAAATTAAATCTATTTAATATATTTTGAATGCTGTAAAGCACTCAGAATATGGAAATGAGCATTTTGTGGGTTTTTGGTAACACCCTCATCAAGAGCCGTTTGAGCGGTGTGCTTTCTCTCCTACTCGGCACCCGTTTCGATGCTTGGGAAAATTATCACACACTTTCCCAGGTGAGCTTATCTTTTGCTTTTTCAGACAGGGTCTCGCTTTGTAGTTCAGGCTGGCCCTGAGCTCACTATGGTGCCCAGGAAAGCTGGCACGAACTCAGCAATCCTCCTGTCTCTGCCTCCCGAGTGCTGGGATGACAGGCGTGAGCCACCACGTCCGGCGTTGTGGTATGCGGTGTTGATGGCTGGTGGGCGTGTCTCCACGCCCAGCGTTATATGTGGTCAACCGGGGATCGAACTCAGATCCTTGCGCTTGCGAGGCCGGCGCCGGAACCACTGAGCTAACCCTCCGGCCCGCAGGTGTGCTTATCCTGCAGCATTTGGCTCCTCGCTCTCACGAAGCTGTTCCAGTAGTTCTGACAGTGCCATCCGAAGGCGGTTGTGCTGCCGGCGTCCGTCTCTCTGGAGGAGCCCTCATTCTCTCTGCCTTCCTGCTGAGCTGACCAGCTGCCCCTGGGCGGCACAAGGGCGCCCTCTGAGGGAGCAAGTCCACCCTCCCGGCCCACGCTGCTGCCTTCTGCCACTGCACGTCTACCGTTCACTATGTCTCCCTTCTCGCCCACACTTTCAGTTTTGTTAGCCAGTTTCTTCCTGAATTATCCTGCTTTGAAAGATGTGTTGAAGGTTTATCACCAGGAGACAAGAAGGCAACACAAATGATTATTTGACTCTGATTATTTGACTCTGTTTACAACTGCTGCCATGAGGGCCATGACAATGCCCCATTTGCTTTGTAGAGCAAGGTTTCGACTATAGGAGGCAAATCTTAAATAAGCATATATTAGTCCTCTGATCATTTTTATTCAGAATCCTTGAGACAGAAAAAAAAATCAATCATTTGAGAGAAATGTTCTAAAAATACTCTATTTTGAAAAATCACAGCTTATCAAATGTAATTCAGCAATCCAAGGGTAAAAATTAAATCCTTGTGGGAGGAGTAATTATTAGTAACAAGACAGTAAAAGGCCTAATGTGAATAACAGATATACAGTGACCAGTTACAGACAGGTGATGGAGGAAGCGATGGAAGAGTCACTGACTATGAAACACATCCGTCCTAGACTAAGCAGCTCACGGTGAAATGTGTACAGTAAGCCAATACTTTTAAATTATATACTAACACTTGAAAGCCAACACTTTTAAGTTACGTACTAACACTTAAACTTCGCTGTTGGAGGGCTGGTATTGGTTAGTGCAACTGTGGTAACTAAAAGGAATGTATTCTAGAGTCATGCAAAGTACAGCTAGCCAGTCCCTTGAAACTCATTCTGCCAAACTTCAAGTGACCTGTGAAAATCATTATGCGTGGAAGGAACTACTTTAGAAACATGTGAAACTGAGTTCTTCCCCTTGGAAGTCATGTGTTAAAGACAAAGATTCACTTTCTTAATGGCTCTGAGAAGTAGATAGAGTGGATCTCTAGTCCTAGCCAGAGTAAGGTTTGGGAAAATTAAATCTTGCAGTTATAGATTGTATCTACTAGGCAGGATCAAGAATGTTCAGCCCAGGGGCTCTTACCATCTCTCACAGTTTAGAACCGGGAGGGCTGACTGTCCTCAGACTGCTGCCTTACCCCGAGAGACTGGGTTACAGTCCAAGGACATTTCTGGTGAGTTCTTAAGTTGAGCTGATGCCACGGGTTGGGAAGCACATTTTGAGAAGCGATGACAGACTTAGTCAGAAAGGAATTCTATAGGAAAAGAAGAAAGAATTGGAGAGGCCTTGGCAAGAATACGAGCCCTAAGTCAGAGAAATTAAAGGAATCTTTTAACAAATGAGGATGTGGAATCTTGAAGAATTCAAGTGACTTTAATTAAAATACAAAAGGAGTCAGTGATGCAAGCTGCTCTAGTCCCTAGAATCTATTTCAAGCAATTCCAAACGACAGCTAGTGTTATAATAGATTCTATTTTAACAGACATATGATGGACACACATCACACACGCACAAAGGAAAAAAATCAGATTCTCAGACTTTACCATTCATAAAAGTTGCCCTGTGGTATTAAAAATTAGTATTCCTGAACTCTCGCCAGAGAATTCTGATTTCATAGAGCTTTACTCTATAAATTCTACTGCAAGTAAAATTTTCTTTAAGAAATAGGACTCTTAGCCAGGCGTGGTGGCTCACGCCTGTAATCCCAGCACTCGGGAGGCAGAGACAGGCAGATTGCTGAGTTTGAGGCTTGCCTGGGCTACATAGTGAGCTCAGAGCCAGCCTAACTACAAAGCGAGACCCTGTCTCAAAAAAAAAAAAGAAAGAAAGAAAGAAAGAGGACTCTGAAATAGTGTAAGAAAAGTTTCAGGCCACTGAATCTGTACTCAAGAAAGAACAGAATGCCCAGGCTTAATATGTTTTTACGAAATATTGCTACAGTCTGATAGTTCTACCCAAAGATTCTAAAGGTGAATCAAGCAACTGTCACTCTGCCGCCTTCAAGAGACCTTGGCTGAGTCCCCTCCATTGTCAAAATTTCATTTTCCCATCTGGAGGGTAATAATATTAAAACTGATCTCTTGGACTATTTTTTAGAATAAAATAAGATATACCAAAGTAAATTCAAGTGGTAAAATATTAGATGGATCTTTATTGTCAAAGTCACTAGAGAAAAGACTAAATAGAGCATGAATTTTTTTTAAATATTCAGTGGCTCACTGACAATAAAATGCCTTGATTATATTATAGCAGACTCAGCTTTACTGCAGATTAGTCAAAGGAAAGAAAGAAGGCGAACTCTCCATGAGATCACAACATTGTAGCTTCCTAGGACCCCATTCACCTGCACCAGGAAATGCTGACTAAATCCTTCCATGTGGGGCCATATTAAACTAAAATAAACTGAGCTAAATGGCTTTCATGGACAATGCCTTGTCTGATCTCTGTCTGCACGACATTCCCTGCCTCTTCTAACTCACAATTAAATCAGGATTGAAAACCAAACAATTTTGACTTCCTGAACTTTCTTTTAGCAAATCTGAAAAAATAATTTTTAAGGAAGATTCATTTACCCTTGATCCATTTACCCTCGGTTCTGCCCTTTCCATACAGGAGGATCTCTGGAGTGGAATTTAAAAAATACAGAGAAGGAAAAGAGCGTTCCCAGGAGGTAAGAGCTTTCTCAGGGGACCAGTAAGGAAGCCCACACTTATACCAGGTCGTTCCAGCGCAAGAGTCATTTTAACCAAGAACAGAAGACACCACGTCTGCCTTGGAGAGACAGCTCAGCACTTTATTTATCTCACATGTTGTAATCAATATTTATTGAGCCATAACCATCTGGCTTTTACTGTCACTCTGGGGTTGAGTTTCATGAGTAACTAACTCCCTTCACCACTAGCTGCAGAAAAAAGGCTCTATACGTGTCTGGCAGCAAATCATTTATCTAAGTGTGAGGAAATGAGCAGTTTCAAGAAAAAGCCGGACACATCTCAGTGTGGGCATATCAGTGAGCAGCACAAATGCAGTTCCTTGAAATGCACAAGGTTCTCTTAGACCACCTGGCTTCCTGTGGAAGATGAGGCCTCAAGCCGCACATGTGTACCTTAAACGTGCATGTGAGAACTGATTACAGTTTTCTTGGAAGTCTCTGCGTGCAAGGACTCTCTAACTAAGGAACGGAGTTACAAGCACTGTCCTCCCAAGTAGGGTAGGCATACCTCATCCTTGAGGAAGTGTGTTCCAAAGAGTTCTTAGGAAATAATGTAAAGACTGAGCCTAAAATCTCCAAGTGTAGACAGATGCTGGTCCACGTGCCTGGGGCCACTTCTCATCACAAGGTCCTGGGCCTTACAGATGACCAACCACCATGACATAAGAAGAATCCCCAAATTTCTACGTGTCCTTTTTACATTCATCCAGATAGCTTTTGGGTTTTTTCTTTTTTCTTTTTTGAGACAGGGTCTCACTTTGTAGCTCAGGCTGGCCCTAAACTACGTAGCCCAGGCAATCCTGGAACTCAGCAATCCTCCTGCCTCTGCCTCCAGAGGGATTCCAGACATGAGCCACCATGCCCAGCATTGTGGTATATGGTACTGCTTGCTGGTGGTCATGAACCGCCACGCCCAGCTAGTTTTTGTTTTCTTTTTACAGTGTCTCCATAAAGGATCCTTCTTAACTACTTACCTACGCTGAAGGGTCAGCAAGTCCTTCCTTTGTTCATTTACTCACTCATTATAAGTGTGCAAACCACTGGGCTAAAAGCCAGACAACTACGAAGAGCGAAGTATTTAAAATGTGTGCTATACAGAAAGAATGAGGAGGAATTCACACTATTCCTCTGACCTAGAGTTCACACTTTCTCTTCTGTGGCCTTCAATATCTGAACACAAACTGGAAGACACATCCTCCTGGAGGCCTTTCCTGAGCACACCCTCTCCGGCTGAGCTGTCCCCGTCCCGCCACTAGAGCGCCGCACTGATCAGTTTGTGATCGTCTGCCTGATCACCGCAACCGCCCCATGTGACTTAAAGACAGAAGCATCGGCACATTTGCCTCTGTATTCCTGATATTCAGTACAGAGCCTGGCACGCTGTGCCCATTCCATATTTGTGAATGCATAAACGAATGGGTGGGTGGAAAGCTATAAAAGGAAAACCATGGGACGTTACAGAACAAAAAAGATGAGTAAGCATTCATTCTAACAAAGAGAATAAAGAAAAATTTTTTATGAGGAGATGGTATTTAAGCCAAGCACTGAAGCGTGAACAGGATTCCCAGAATTCGAAAAGATCAAGGGCTCGAGGAAAGGAGTGGTAGAAAGAGGATTACTTTTATATCCTGATTCTCCTCACCTCCGATCTTTTTCTTAAAATATAATCTTTCTCATAACCACATTTTTTTACTGAACTGTCTTTTGCTGTCTTGTGAAGAACCGTCAATGACTCTTTACTAACACGATAAAATTCAAGCAGGTTAGCTGGCACTTGAGGGTCTTCTTCCCCCAAACCTAACATCCATTTGGGGCCACTGCACACAGACCAGGCCAATCTGTCTTCTCCTCCCCAAGGCCTTGCATCATGATTCACCCCGACCTGTGGCGCTGACCTGACCCTGCCTGCCTGCCGTCTACAGCACAGCTCTGTCTGTGAAAGCCCTTTCTCCTCCAGTCACCTCCCTCTCCTTGCTAGAAGGCCATCATCTCTGGAAACTGATTGTACGACGTGCTTGGACCCTTTAATCACATGCTATGGTTTCTAACTGTAAACTTTCTCTGTCTGCCTTGTGAGGCCCCATAATTCGTCTGCAGCCTGGGGTAATAGAAAGGGTCTTGTCCTAACATGTCCAGGGTCAAACTAACAATCCTTACCAACTGAAGCCAACCTGATACGACAGATGAAGTGTTTTTCTTTTTTAAGCAGATATGTCATGGCTTAGCTTCCAGAAGACAAGGAATTCTCACAGTAGATTTAAGACTCAGTTCAGTGGAAAAAAAAACCGAAAATCCCATTGTTAGTTTGGTCTAGAAATTTCTAACTTTTGCCTATGTTATAAAATAATTTCCTTTCCTAACCTGGTATGCTGTTAGATAGTGACATGCCTGTACATAACGCCAATGTGCTGTATATTTCAGAAAAAGCTGTGAAAAAGGGCCTTCAGTGCTTTCACCATCTGGAAAGGACACATGCTCAATAGATATGTTTAACCTGATCAAACATCACACGCTATATCCATGTATGGAAACAACACATGGTATCCCCAAAATAAGAACAGTTTTTGTGCTTTCATATATTGGTTAAAATAAATTTAAATTACAAAGAAACAACTACTTCCCTGTTCCATTGATAGAATGATAGCTTTAGCTACTACTCTACCTCTTCTGGGCAGCCAGACTAATGTCACTTTTTAACTGTGTCACCAGCCCTTTATGCCAGCGGCATAAAGCTTTTGCTCTAGATCTTGCCATCCCGTGGTTCCTTCATGCTTTTCAGCCCTCCCGGTTTTGTTCCTCATCAAGTTCCACTAATATCAGTCTCCAACCTGAATCATCAAAGACATTTCAAGGGACAGAGGCTCAAGGCTCCACGGAAAGAGTGATCTCATCCCGCGCACCAGGCTGCAGAGCATGGAGTCTCCACGGCCTAACCTTTCCCAGCCCCTGCTCCTGTGTGTCCCACTGTTGGGTGTCCAGGCTTGACAGCGAGCGCTTTCCAACGGGAAACCGTGGTGGGATTTTTTTTTTTTTCCATCCTCTGGTCTCTATTGTATGCTCAGCTGCACTGGAGCTAGCTGCTAATCAAAGCCAGAGACTCTCATACACAAACAAACAGAGCATTGTGGCCTCCCCGGGGCTGAAACACAGCAGTCCAACTAACAATTTAGTCAAGTGATAGCAGGCTGGAGGATTGGACCTAGCAGCTCCTAAACTCCCTCCTCCTGCTCTCCTCCCTGCCGAGTCAGTTCCCTGGCGCTGGCAGGTTAAACCCACTGTGCCAGGCAAACCGATGCTTGGAAGACAGTGGAGAATAAAGCAATGTGTAGTAACTTGCAAACAACCAGGTCTAGCCTGATGAAAGCTTTCATTATCCGAGAGTATACCGTCCAGCCTGTGAGGAGGTAGTAATAACGGACATAGTATGAGAGCCGAGTCCTGGGCACTGGCTGGGGGAAGAAGGGAGGTTTGAAATCAAACATCCTCAAATGCCCACCGGACCTTTGTCCTTGGATGGGGAGGAAAATAAAAAAGAATATACTCTTGAAGAGCTTGTGGTTAGATGTATTCGAGCTACAAACTCAATTATTAACTTATGGTCTTAAATAACTTACTTAAACATCCTAAAATTCAGTTCGGTCGTTCTAGGAAAAGATCCCCTTTACCCCATAAAACAGTTAAGAGCATGCAGCCCCGTGCTGAGGGTAAAGTTCTCTGAGATCACCACTGTGGGTAAAGGAGGTGAGTAATAAACACCACAACAAATGCTGGTGAAGAGAATGCGGAAAAGAAAAAGGCTGCAAAGGAGGAAAGAGGAAGGTCTTCGGTTTCTAGACATGGCCGGTGGTAAGGGACAGTCTCTTAGTTGCCCCTGAGAGCCCCGAGGAACAAAGGCTCAAAGGCACCAGAGGGCCCTGAATCTTTGCTTACGGCCACAGGTTCCCAGAGCACAGCCAGAGAACCGGCGATGTCAGGGAGCAGCATGAAGACAAGACGTCCTCTCATGTAATGAGAAGAGAGAGCATTCAAGGTTCTTGAGCACTGAAACTTGAACTCATCTTCCACAAAAGACAGAGTGTGGCTGAGGTGAGCGGGCACACCCTTATCTTTGGCTGGAGCAGCCAGGGAGTATTTAACGTTTCCAGTGTTGGAGAACTAGAGTGAGTGGAGTGAGAGATAAAAACTAAATAAAAGTTTACACCTATTCTAGGCAACAGCAAACGTGAATAGATCATCCACCATGTCCCAGTTCAGATGGTGGTACAGTGAAAGAACTAGACATAACTTGGTCATCGTACGATAGAAATAATGAGTGTCTTTGGAAGGGTATGGGGTATAGGACCTCTTAGTTAATACAGTGACTTCCTTTAACTGCAAAAGACCAATAACCAAGGATTGTTTAGCAATCAAAGTTGCTTCACATGGACATTTCTGAATGGAAACAGCACCAATTATCTTGTGGACATATTATGAGATCTGCAGATACACTTCAGGAGTCGCTGGGCATTGAATGCCACTTGGTTGTACATGAAGTTCTCACCGGGTTTATCCTCAATTTTATTTCACTAAAACTCACACTCTTCTTATAAGCCAGTCCTAGAGTTTCTCTGCTTATTTCCCTAAAGTGATTTTATTGCTTGCCCCTTAAAGACATCCGTATTGTTCTATGCTTCTCCACTCCTCCAACTGACAGATTCCCAGGCTCTGGAGCTAAAAGACACTCCAGTTTCACAACACTATGATGATAAGTAGATACAAATGTATGAATGCTCACCAGGGAGAACATGTGATTTTTCCTAAATGCCACCATGAGTCCAGGTCAGCGATTTCATACTAAGTTAGAAGAGCAACTGAATGCATTTCTGTTTGAGAAAACTTACCCCTGATCTCCACTGCTAAAGCAACACTAAAGTTACCCAAAGAAGGCAAATTACACCTTCTCCTACACTGTCCTCATCTGCACAATCACTGTTGCTGGGAGTCTCGTGAGTAATACATCTCAGTATGGGCTTGATATCAAACGAGGAAGGAGTTGATCTGAGGTCAGAAGAAGATAAGATAGTGATGCTTATTCTTCAAAGTGATGTCAGATGCCTAAATACAAATGGCCAAGCTTAAATTATTTCTGAATTGTAACAGGATGTTTCACCTTATGCCTTACAACTGGAAACAGCAGTGAAGGGAGAAAACCAGAAACCAGCCCTGGAAGCTCACAGCCAGGCTGCAGCTGAGGCCTGGTCCAAAGGGACCCCACTGTGCTTCTGCCCAGAAGCCTCTGGAGCTGCTCTGCGTCAAGATCTGCTGCTGCAGGGAAGAAACCCCTGAATGAAAACGGTGATTAGAAGGAGGGCAGCCCCGGGGAGGAGCTGGCTCCAGACACCCGAATGCCCAAGTCCAGATCCCGCACTCATGATTGTCCGGGTCCTGCTCGGGGTAGGAACTCTTTGCCAGAGCACCTGGTACTGCACCGTCTCCAAACACTCCACGCACAGAGAACAAGGAGGGAGTGAGGTTGCTCTGCAGTTGGACCAACTTCACGGAACTGTTGCATAAGAGGCATCTGGGCTCAGAAGACTTAGAAAGTGAACCAGGCTGATCCCCCCAAGAGAGATTTCCAAGGAGCGACCCCCACAGGCTGAGCGCCCCAAGAACCCAATGACATTGCGCCATCGTCCATTGCGATAGCTGAAGCCACTCACAACACTACCTGATAGAATTTCTCTGAGGCCTGTAGTGTCTCAATTCAAGCAAAGAACTCTCACCCTCTCCTGCGTATCTTTGGATGTTCTCCATATGCCTTATTTCGAGTTCATTTTCAATTCTTTTGTCTCCTTTCTTCGGCAGCCTTTGAAGTTAATAGCTCTCATTTAACCATTTGCAGAACATCTCTGAGACATTACAAACCCACTGATTTAGTGTGTCATGAGGAAATGTGGATCTGTTTAGTGAAAAAATTGGTAGAAATCCACATCTACCCACTTAGTCTTGCTCAACAGCTTTTGATCTACTTCTCCAAACCAAACTTGTTTATGACAGCTTGAAGTACATGTTTAAATCTCCAGATATCACATATCAAAAGGCCAACTCCATGCCTCCCTTGCTACTAGATTCAAAACCACTATTTAAAAAAGGCCAAACATCACTTCAGGCTAAAGTTGGTAGAAACCCTAATACTGGCATAGACAATAAAGGCATTTGACTTTCACTCCTCCTCTGTGATCAAGAATGTGACTGTCAAACCCAAATTTGATCTGACTTACTTTCAACTAGAGCCAATTGTACACTAAATCATTCCAAATAATAGCAGAGGAAATAAATAACTCCCCAAAGGGTGCCAAGCCCTAGAGCGACATGCATCAAAGAAGTCTGCTGGTCCTGCAGCTTACCCACCTGCAGTGAGTTAGGCCCCCTCCCTTGAACCCCAGAGCAGCTCAGGAGTTTCCCAGGCTCTTGGGACCAGCTGAGCCCTAGGACGGCACTAGGAGGGACTAGCAGCTGTGCCTTCCTGGGGGGGGATCTGGACCCTCCAATACATGAAAGTCTCCGCCTGGGTAGGAAAGGAGGACAGTGCCTACTCAGCTTGACCTTCCATCGGCACACACTAATCCTTCTAGATCATCTGTCTCCATCTAACTGAGACACACTTTGTAGAGACAAAGACATCATTTTATTCATAGGATATTTGGGGTTTTTTCTGTTTACTATGTCCAGCTTTTTAATGAGAATCTGTGACATTACTAAGCAGTTTTTTTTGTGATTCTACTCTACCCATATGAATCTAGATAAATTAAATTTCCATCTTAATTGGTTAATTTGGTGGAAACAAATGCACATGTTAATGTGCATATAGCTCTAAGGAAATACTGCTTGGATCCACTGAAATGTTGATAGAAGTGAAGGACAAAACTGCATATACAACTGTCTTTTAAAGTTACACCAGAAAAGGTGCAAAAATATATCAGAGTGTTAACAGTGATGCCTATTGTGAGGACTGTGAATAAGTTGCTTCTTCATACAGTTTCCTTTTCACATAGACAATACATATTTCTATAATGAAAAAATATATATTGTGTTCCCTTGGATATGTATATACCCTTAACAACAAACAAAATAATAAAAACTCTTTCAATATTTTCATACAGTTAACATTAATCATCCTATTCACAACTGTGACATGCACTGAGCTCATTTGAGATTCTGCCTATTCCCAGAGATATTATTTAAATGAAACATAAATTCCCAACCAAAAGAGAAAGCAGGAAGAAAGCCTTTATTTTATCGTTGCAAGACTTAAGCATGGACACTTGTTTAAAAGTAATCTAATAAATTACCTGCTTTCTTCATGCCTTCTCATTTGAAACCTTCTAAGGAAATGCATTGCACACAGAAAGCATTTTTGTAGGAAATATTTTTTGAAGAACTAAAGTGACTACTAAAATCTGATTCTCCAAAGTCCCAGGATTTTTTTCTTTAAAGACCCAAATCCTAGTTTACCAAGGACAGCTCACCTGGCAAGTTAACAGGTACTCACTACACAATCCCATGATTTTATGAATCTGTTAACTGTAGGTTAATTCTTCAGTGATAACTGCACCATTGGAACCAATGATCCCACAGCTAGGCCTAGAAAAGACCATATTATGAGCAAATAGGGAAACCATTATAAAAAGCGTTGTTCTCGGTTGTATACAGTTTTCATTTGTTTCAGCCTGAATGAAGACTTTCTCTGTTACTAGACATTGTAATCACACTAAGTTCCTTACAGGTTAAACATGGATTCTAAAGCAAAAAGCTCCGGTTCTCTCTGGGCAGCCCCATGTCTAGAAGAAGTGATCTGCTCTTTTTCATTATGGTATGGAAAGGGACTGTTGAACAGGGTGATAGGTATTAAAACCCATAAGACAGTAACACTAAGAACCTAATGTTCTGACATTAAGAATGAAGAAGACTCCTAAACACTTCTCATCAGCATGCAAGACAAATTAAGAAGGCAACGCTTGGATTCTGTCCCTCTGTCCAGGATCTCACCAAAATCAACAGTCAGGAAACCCCGTGCCACTGAGCCAGCAGCCCTGGACTCTTAGGGGACTTCAGCTCTATCTATCAGAACCAAATCAGGAGGTGTCTACAATTTTCTTTCATAAACAATCAAACATTTTAATCATTAGAACACGAAGATATCAAGGCAAGCCATTTTTGCATATTGGCAAGAGTTTTGTTACCAATACCTAGTTTTTATTAAGCTCTGTAGAGTACGAGTACAAGTTTTGGATCTCTCTTTGCTCCTTGCATTTCTTTACTGAACTAAACCGATGCTTTGCTTCTCCAGGAGAGGTCTCCAGGACAAGAGGGTGCTGTCACCCTGAGCCTGCTTGAAGTGCAGAACTTTGAGAGTCCCGGAGACACACTGGATCAGAATCACGGTGCCCACAGGTCCAAGTCGGAGGATCACATGTACTGTGCAAACACATGCTGATCAGCAGTTGTACAGACCTGAGTTTGGTGAGGATGAACAACAGAAAAATGGCTGTGTATTCTTTTAGACACTGGAGAAAGAAATGGAATAAAGCATTTAATTTTTAAAAAATCTGGGTGCTTTAAGTTTGGCTTTATTTAAAATCATCTCACTTTAAAAAAAAAATGTGACTCAGACTTCCTTATCTTCATTCCTGTCATGTATCTTTTCTCCTCCTCGCTTCAGTGGGTCAAACTTACCTTTGGGCATCTTAAGCAATCTCTAGATATCCTGAAAAAAATGACCGCAACAAAAGCAGAATTGGGAGATGGGAAAAACAGAACTTGCCTCCTTGGATTTGAATCGCCATAGCTCATGTTCACTACAATGGTTTACAGTGCATACATGTTACACTGTAGTCGAACTACTTTGACCAACAACTTGCCAGGGAAGCAAAGTAGGCAATATCATCATTATTTCCATTTAGAGCTAAAATCACAAGTTCCCGGGAGACTCAGTGGCACACTTAGCCTTGTATTCTGAACAACAGGCAGAACAGTGGGGAGATTCTGGTTTCTCAGGGCCAACCTCCTCTAGATTGCAGCCTCCAGCAGCAGATCATTCTGGGGGTTACCAGTGCCAGCCGTAAGGGGCTGCACATTGCATGGGGAGTCCCTCGTGTACGAACTGATCTCCAGGACTTTAAGGTAGTGATCAAGATCGAATAACCTGCACTGAGGATTTGATGTGCCAACTCTCCAGGTCAGGTGTATATCGATATGTTCCGCGCATTTCTTTTCTGAACAAAAGGATCTTTGATCTGCATTTAGAGAGCAGGGAGTACATGAAGAGGTGGGAACTTTCGAGATGCAGAGAGCTTCAGACAGGTTTCTGCTTGCGTCTTTATTGGAGAACTGAACTGGCCATGAGAAATAAAAGCAGTGCGGAAATCTAGGGAAGGGGGGAACTTTCACCCAATGAGGGTTCACTATAATGACCATTTTCATCTTCCTCATTAGATACATCAGCAAACAGACCCTGGGCTCAGTATTTGACATAAGTTGCCCCAATTATGGTTATCTGTTAATTCTAGAAGGTTAGCATTGTGTGCTTCTATGATAAGAAATAAGGACAAGGGAGTTAGGAAGACCACACGATTTGTTCATGTTCACACACCTACCATGCTGTAGTGGTTTGTACCTCAATGTCTTTGAGGCCTTACAGTTTGAACCTAGATCTTTAGGACTAAGCTTTCGAATGAGTCACGTGCATCCTGATTTTCCAATCCATGCCCAGGCTCTTTGATACCATCTCTTAAATGAGAATATTAGAAGATGGACCCTAGGCATCTGGATCTCAGACACATGAGCAATTAGTCTGTTCAGCCTGTCAGACAGGGTTATTTGGCCTCTTAGTCCACATAGATTTCAGGTTTCAGGTGAGAGGCAGTAGGAGGAACAACCAATTTATTAGCCAAAGAGAGAGATGGTGCTGTGTAATAGCAGAGGAAAAATACCCCATATAGGGGTATATGAAGTTTGTTCTTTTTTGATTAGCCCTGTCATTAAATTGGGCCACTTTACTTTTTCTTGGACCCAGTTTTTTTAGCAATGTTTTTAAAAATCTAAATTAGCCTGAGTACAGTTGTTGTGTGGTAATATAATGGGATAGTAACCATGGACAATTTTGACAAGCAGAGGCTTCAGAACTACTTCAGTCTGATGATGAAAATAACCCTTCAAATAATTAGTCCTGTCATTCCAAACATGGTTTGTTATAGATGAGGGAGGCTTCTCTATCCACTCTGGAGGTAGCTGGGAGTCAGAGTGATCACGGTGTGTGGAATGTGATTAGAAGGAGACTCGTGGCATTTTAAACAAAAGACAGCCTGGAGAACCTTCCCCTAGCGTTCTTGGGGAAAATGGGGCCTCTTGCTTCACTGGGAAACCAGTACAAGGTGGGTTTGTCAAGACAAGAAGACCGGACACTCAAGGAAGCTGCTCAAGGGATTGAATCGTGGTGGCTGAAGGGAGTGAATGGGATCCAGGGGCATCTGTTTATTATCTCACTCTTTTGCTAGACATCCACTGGACACTCTCCGTGGTACTATGCTAAATACTCTAGGGTCCTTGAGATGAAGGGCAGAGTCTCTCTTGTCAAGGGATGCCAGGTATGGGTTGCAGAGCTGGCACTGATAGAGTCATAGCGTAAGCCACGTGCTTTGCCGGGGCCTACCCCCTGAGAGAGTCGCTGAGAATGCAGGGAAAGAGGCTTACAGAAGGGAGGGAATCACAGAGCTCACCTAAAGGGAGGCTTTAGCGCCTTCAATTTCTGGCTCACTCACAGTTCACCCAAATCCCAGGGCCTGAGTACAAGATTTGTTTGCCCTTCTTGCATATGTATGATTCCCCCAAAGAAAGTTCTTTTCATGTCTTAAAATTTCCTGAAAAGGGGCTGGAGATTTAGTTCAGTGGTTCCGGCACCTGCCTCGTAAGCGTAAGGCCCTGAGTTCGATCCCCAGTAACCACATACAATTCTGGGTGTGGAGACTCACGCCCACCAGCAATCAATACCGCATACCACAATGCCAGACGTGGTGGCTCACGCCTGTCATCCCAGCACTTGGGAGGCAGAGGCAGGAGGATTGCTGAGTTCTAGGCTTGCCTGGGCTATATAGTGAGCTCAGGGCCAGCCTGAACTACAAAGCGAGACCCTGTCTCAAAAAAAAAAAAGTTTTTCCTGAAAAGAACATCAAGGTTAACATACCATGCCTTTGAAATTATATTTATTGAGACTCAGGCTGGATTCTTAAGGTATCATGCCTGATAAACTTCTCTTGTTCCATTATGTGTCAGATGGGAAATAACACCAAAAAACTGAATTTAGTCTTCTTTCAGAATTAATACTTTAAAGAAACAGAAATATGGTGATGCTTCTGAAATAGTCACTGAACCTTTTGTGAGTTCTATTTTTCTTCCGTTTTATTTTAACAGAAGAGATTATTTCTTTTCTATTTTTATCTTTTTACATATACACTAGGTAGACCATAAGCTACGTAAAAGCATAATTAGTTATCATTATGTTCCCTATCAATAAGACAATCAAGGTCTGTAGAAGTTTTCTGGAAATACAAATAAAATTATCAAAAGTCCTTTACTTCAATCTCTTGCACCAACTAGTTCACCCAAAGGATTCCCTCCAATATTCAAACTTGAAAGATCAAACAATTTTGAATGTGAACAGGTCAGTAGAGAGCTCAGTAGAGAGAATGGAGTGATTTGATGGTTTTCCTGAGGAAACCTGGTGTTGAAGAATAGAGGAAGGATTTTATAAGGATCTCTACATTTGGAGTTTGAGGAAAGAAGGGAGAGAATAGGTGTAACCAAGGAAATGAGCAACAATATAAGATAATAACTTGCCAAAGTAGTTACAGAGATAGAAAACCACGAGAAGGTAGGGTAAAGTGGCAACACTGCCTTGTGGTATATAAAAGAAGAAACAAATAAGACTCACTGGCTTAATAAAATGACCCGTAACTATTTTTGTCAAGTACTGAGGATGAAACATTGTCTTTCAGATTGAGCTACATCCCCAGCCCTGTCTTATTTTTAATTTTTGAGACAAGGCCTCACTAATTTCCTCCGGCTCGGCACGACCTTGAAATCCTCTTACCTGTTACTTTTAAAGCTTTGCTTTACTTTGTTGGCTTTCTTTTCTTTTTCCTGGACATGGGTGAAGGAATTCTTTGAGGCATCTTTCAGATTAATTTCTAATGAAGGGTTGTACAAGGTGACACCACTTATCAAAGTAGGAATGTTTGATGTTGTAGAACTGTGAGCTTCTAGAGAACAATGTTACATTTCTTAAATATGCTAAATGTTCCAGTACAGTATCAGGCACTCAACAAAGATATAATAAATACTGTTAAGTCAACTGGTCAGGCAACAAGGAGAATTGTAGTAGTGGCTAGTTAGGACCTGGGCGGGAAATTAGCAACTTCCTGTGCTCTTCTGCTGAAGTGAAGGATTGAGAGGAGAAGGAAGTCAATGCCTATTGCAGTGAGGAAATCACGCTTACCTTAGCAGAATCTGAATCAAAAAGAAAAACTCTGGTCAAGTGAGTGCTTTGGTATTAAAACAGAGTTGAGTGGACTGGGCCAAAAAAAAATGTCAAAATGTTAGCTAGCAAGTTCCAACCTCCATGAATTCCAAGCTACGGGCAGACATTCCTGACTGATAGTTACATAAAGTGATATACTTCATCATGTACATGAGGAAAGACTTGGGGAAGACTTTTTAACACATATTGTACAAGAGATAATGGTTACAGGGGATTTAGCTCAAGTGACACCGCACCTACCTTGGAAGCACAAGGGCCCAGATTTGATCCCCAGGTGCCACTAAAAAAAAAGAAATAAAGAAAAAGAAAGAGAAGAAATAATGGCCAACTGATTAATAAAGGAGGAGTGAAAGAAGGAAAGAAAAGTAAAGGCAGAAGTTGGAAAATATAAGGAGAAAAGCTTGGAGGCATCGTCCTATATTTGTCTTTGCATGTTTTCATTTTTCCTAAAAGCAGTTCTTAGAACTGAGTCCATTCATTTTATTATTATGACTTACTTCTTTCATATTCATATACAGCAATAATTTCCCATTTTGCTCTCAAAAATCTCACTCTTTTCTATTTCCAATGTCACTTTGTCTAAACCTACTAAAAGAAACTTTCCAAAATTAAATAAACATAGAGGAAATGACGTATTTCTCAAACTATCTCAGGCAGAAGCGATTCACCATATCCATTACCTATTCTTAAGTCATGAGATTTTATGGCTAGTGTGATCTACATAATCAAAACTACAGCATGAACGTCACTTTAATGCCCTTTTGCACATGTTTCGTCATAGCACCATCTTTTAGCTACAGAACTCTGAATTACTTTCCAAGCTTTGTCATGTCTTCCAGTCTAGATTGTAAGGTCAACAGGAAAACTGCACCACAAATGAGACTGGCTGGAAGTGGTCGGAAAAACGGCCCAGTGAGTGACCACGTGCACTGGCAGCAGACGTCCAGAGGAGGGACTGGCTTTCTCTGCAGGAGGCCACGGCCCAAATCCCACGGGAGCCAACCGAACAAAGCAGGCCCGGCTCCTAAGGAAGACTGCTATCTGGATATTACCCCTCTTCTCACGATCTGTGCCAAGAGAAAGCTCTTTAGTGAAGTGAGTGCGTGCTAGCCAGAGGAGTATCGTTCCCCACGCTTACGGAGAAGTTCAGCGTGGCCAGCACGGCAGGGAAGAGAGGCAGCTGGAGGACCCTGCCTCGGCCCGCTGAGGCCCAGCCAGCTCCACAGGGGGAGGCGCTCTGCCGGTGGAACACGTCCGGCCCTGTCACGACGGTGGGTTCCGCGGTGGGCACACGGAAGTGGAGCACAGCTCCCTGGTCCCCACGCTACCCTAGGGAGAAGCACGGTGCTCGCAGAACTTCAGTTCGTATTTGCATTTCCGGCTCTGGCCCCCAACAACTTATACCGCATTCAACGCGCCAGCCAGACTCAGTTTCCTCAGAGAACTGTGAGCACCGTGAAAACCACGGCATTGCAAAGAGGAGTCTGAGCGGAACTGACGTGAGAATGCCATTTAAATGACAAGAATATCTTCAAAAGGAATAAAACATCTAAACCTCAAATACTTGCTGAGTTTTATTGATCAAAGTGAAAAGTGAAAAGTGTCCGCTGATCTTATTTCTCTAATGCTATTTTCAGCGATCAGTTTTTGTGAAAATTCAAACTAGGCCATTGGCATTTCTGGATTTTAAAAAGCGCATTAAGAAATAAAAATGAAGGTCTTGCTACATTTTTGCTACATGTGAAGACTAAGGTACATGGGCATCTTCAATAAATTCAACAATTAAATGCTCAATAAATTAGTTTCTTATTCCAACTCTCACAGAGGCGCAGAAACACAGAAATGTATGCATTATATAGTACGCATAATGAATTACACCACACATTATGCGTTTTACACTATAGACGATACATGTTATCTATTAGACCATATATCCTCAAATGTATCTCACTACCCTCATTCTCTGTAGTACCTTCTTCAAGAGTCAGATAATAGGTCGTCCTGTGTTGACAGGAGCTTCCCTTTTTTCACTAGGCCCCTGTGACGGCCGAAAGCAAAGGCCCAGGAGTCAGCACCTGAGCGGTTAGCAAGGCGGGGAGGGCTCCCTCCCTCAAGAGGGCTTCCCCAGAGGCGGGTCACTGAATGCAGGGGAGACTGTGCAGGAAGGGGTCTGCGAGCAGCTGAGAACAAAGATGGCCTTTTAAACATTTAAAGTACAACTAAAGCACAAAAAAAGGCACTGGAGTTCTTAAAAATAAACTGATGTAAATGGGAACGTATAAACACTGCCGGTCTGAAGTTACTCAGAGCTCACAGGGAGGGGGAAGAGGTAATATCCACGTTCATTTCCTTCGAATTTAGCTAGACTCTGAGTATTTTTAATGATTTGGTCTTTAAGGTGCACCACTTACTTTAAAGGGGACATAATGGAAATGGAAAACTCAAGCTTTATTTTCTACGCTGACAGACCTCCCTTTTGTTTCGCGCCCATTACCTTTTAATATTCCTACAAATCAATTCATTCCCAGATGATCAAAGGGTGAAAATGGTCTGTGCTGTTTCAATTCCACGTTTGCCTGCGATCGTGAAATGGCTCCATTATGTTATTAGTTCAAAAGCTTTTCGTGGTAGTTCCTGAATCTCCTCCCAGGTCCTCCTCTCCAACACACACACACACACACACACACACCCCTTTCCTCAAGCAGCTGAAACAAAATGCCTTAATAACCCTTAAAACCAGAGAAGTCCGGACAGAAGCGCTTTCCCTCCTCATAGTCCCTCTGTGCTCTTTTATTGCTCTGTGCCTCGATCTAGGAAGAAGCCATTAGCAGAGAGGAGTTCATAATGGAAGGTAGATAAATTCCAGGTGTGTTCCTGTGTGTGTGTGTGTGTGTGTGTGTGTGTGTGTGTGTGTGTGTTCTTGTGGGGGGGGGGCGTGAAGGACGAACTTCGACGCAATCCTCTGGACCCTATTCTGTCGGTTTACTGGAGACATAAACTCAGAAGACCAAGTATCTGACAAATTCCTAACAAACAGGCCCCAGGTTTATGGGAGCGAAATTAGAAGTTCGAGCGCTGGGGAAGGGAGCAGTTACTAAAATCAGCATTCTGCGGGAGGCGGGATCCGAAGTGAGTCTGAAAGTTTGGCGGAAGCGTGTGCAGAAGCGTCGGGGAACCGCGGGCCGGGGCCGGCGAGGAGCGTCCCCGGCGGAGAGACGCTGGGGGCGGAGGAAGGCGCCCCCGCCCGGAGCCGGCCCGACCCCGCCGGCCCCAGCGGCAGCCCCGGCTCGCTCCTGCGGCTCGCTCCCCGCAGACGCACCTACCTAGCCGCGCTCCGGATCCCGCCCGGGCCACCCCGCGCCCGGCAGGTAGCGGGCACGCGCGCCGCCCGCCGCTCGGCCCCCCGAGCCTCCGCTTCCCCCGCGCCCCGCTGCGCCCCGAGCGGCCCCTCCGCCTCCGATCGGCCGGCCGCCCGGCAGCCGCGAGCCCGGGCAGCGCCCCCACTGCGCCGCCCTCGGCCTCGCGGACGCCGGGCGCGGGGGGCGCAGACGGGCCCGCGCGAGCCGGAGCCGCCGCCACTTACTCGGGGTCGCGGTGCGCGGCGGCCGGCGCGGGCGGCTGCGGATCGGGGGCGGCCGGGCCAGGTGCGGGCGGCGGTCCTGCCTGGGCGGCGGCTGCTCTCCCGCCTCGGCGCCGCTGGCTCGCCGGTGCCTCTCTCCCCTGCCTCCTCTTCGGCTCTTCCGGCGCTCTGGGTCCGCTTGGCGGGATTTTTGGACTGGAAGGCGGGGAACCTGATCCTGCCTTGGACTCGATGACGCCCAGCCGGGGAGGGAACGGAGGGAGCCGCGAGCGGGAGGGAGGAGGACGCGCGGGGCCGGGCCGGCAGGGGGAGCGCGGCCCCCGGCCCGGGAGGCCGGAGAGAGGCGGAGCCCGCGCCGGGCTCGAACCCGCAGGCGAGCAGAGGGAGGATCGCTTTGTTTCTAGCACAGACCCGCATGCCATTTCTTTTCCAGACTTCTCACATGATCTTGGGCGCGTGCCTCTATTTACCAAGTAGCACGTCTTAAATTTACAATCAGTGGCTACACGTCAGACCTCACACAATTTTAAAAATGATAGTCAAGATGAAATTTAAAAAATGAAGAAGTCTGCAGACCAGCCTTGCCCCCCCTTCCACCCCGCCCCCAACTCTCCCAAGTGCCAGTGCGTGAGCCGCAGGGATCAGTCCCAGCTCACCTGCGGTCAGAAGACCTGCAAAGCGCTGTCTCTGGATCGTCGGGAAGAGTGACAGATGCCTGGAAGTTCCCAACTAAGTGCTACTTGCGGGGGTGCGGGGTGGGGGGTGGGGGTGGCTTTGTTCCTTTTTAAGCTTCCTGGTGCCTTTACTGACGTGAAACACAAGAATTTCCGGGATTCACCCGTGCAACCCGAAGTCTGTAGAACTAAGAGGCTGGCCTCGTGGCCTTGTGCGGTGCTCTGACCCCGCAGAGGACAGAAACTAGCCAAAGAGATCGAGGGTTGCTTCAGTCTCCCGTGGGTGAAGACTTATGATATACACTACATAGCTTTTACGTAAAGTGTGAACTGACTCACTTTCAAAAAAAAAAAAAATGTGTTTTTTCTCCCGTTCACCATGCTTTCCTCCTTCACAACTTCCCTCTGACCTGATCTTTAATTCCTTTCAGCTGAAAAGCTCACGGCGTCTCCTTCAAATTTGTAAAATGTATTTCCATTTCCCGTAGTTCTGAGGTCACGTTGTTACCAATTTCTGGCCCCAGTTTTCCTCCTCGAAGTTGTGGGACTAGTAGGAGATTGAACACTGCTGGGCCGGCAAAGGGGGCTTTTTATTTCTGACCAAGAATAGAATTGGGAGGTCAGACTCGCAAATCAGCTTCTCAGCCCGTGGCGGGTCGGTGATTATAGATACAGGATACGAGAAAGGAACGAGAGGGGGCGACGGCCTGAGGAAGAGGAGGGACAGTCCCGTCTCTCCCGGGGATTTGGGTGCCACTTCCTTCTGCTCGGTCAAAATGGTTCTCCGGAGTTCTATCGTGCCAGTTGTCAGCGGTTGTGATGAGAGCGAGCGCGTGCAGATGGGATTATAATAAAAGTGGAAGACTTGGTGGAGCCTCCAGCAGCCACCTTAGATACAACCAGCGCTTTAGGCCCACGGGCATCCTGTCCCCACAGATAAACAGACTGCCTGGGGTGGACAGACAGACAGCTTGGTCTCCAACGTAGAATAAGATGCGATGTCGTGTAGTAAAAAAGAACATCCCCTTGGGGCCGGAGGGTTAGCTCAGTGGTTCTGGCGCCTGCCTCGCAAGCGCAAGGTCCTGAGTTCAATCCCCAGTGACCACATAGAATGTTGGGCGTGGAGACTCATGCCCACCAACAATCAACACCGCATACCACAATGCCGGACGTGGTGGCTCACGCCTGTCATCCCAGCACTCGGGAGGCAGAGACAGGAGGATTGCTGAGTTCGCGGTGGCTTGCCTGGGCACCATAGTGAGCCCAGGGCCAGCCTGAACTACAAAGCGAGACCCTGTCTCAAAAAAAAAAAAAAAAAAAAAAGAAAGAAAGAACATCCCCTTGATTCAACTTGACAAGTATTTGTTAAGCACTCATTTCTCATGATTATTACTGAAACCCTAAGTTTAAAAACATTGTTCTGTGGCAAGTAGTTTGTAGGGACCTCTTGCTCTAACGTTGACTCTTACACTGACAAATATCCCATTGAAGAGTCAGCCAGGGTACAAAGAGGAGGCTCCGCAGATCGAGCTTCAGATCAGCCGACCAATCGCTTTTCAGAAGGAATAGCATTACAAACTCATTTACTGGTCCAGTCCCCAAATCTGACTCTCCAGACACAAACCACCCTCAAATAAGATAATTAAATAAGGAACTGTCTTCCTTCTAACACCAACTTCTGAATACTCATTTTCCTTTTGTGATTCCATTTCCCTGAGGTGAGTAATCTTTTAATCTAATATCACTTTTATAAATTATGGAGCACTATATGCTATTATAGTTATTATTATTTTCTCAGGCCTTTTACAGAAAAGGATATATTAGCACTTTCTGTCATTTCATAGGGTCAAAACTTCGAGGCCATGAAATAGATATTTCTCAACTTTTTTCTTCCTAATTTTTCTTTTTTTGAGATAGGGTCTCACTTTGTAGTTACGGCTGGCTCTGAGCTCACTGTGTAGCCAGGCAAGCCCTGAACTCAGCAATCCTCCTGCCTCTGCCTCCCGAGTGCTGGGATGACAGGCGTGAGCCACCACGCCCAGCTCTAAATTTCATATCTACTACTATAGCATGTTGCTACCAGTTAGCTGAAAAACGTTGGCTTGACTGTGGTGTTTGAGATCATTAAAAATCAAATTTTCATGATTTCCATTCAATTTCCTATGTTGTGTGGAAAATATAACTTTTTATTTGAGCCGAACAGAGATGTGAAGATTATTCATGCCAGCAGACCTCAAGTGCGCGGTCTTCCCTACAAGAGAACTCTGGAGCTGTCTGGAGATAGTTTGGGTTACTGTAGCTTGGGGGAAATCACCGCTCTGGCATCTGGCGTATCTGGGGTTGAGCCCAACAGGGCGGCCAGACCTGCTTCAACACACAGGCCAGACTCTACCACGGGGAACCATTTGGCTCAAAACATTGTTAAGATCAAAACTAAAAACCCTGCCTCTACTTAATCCTCTATTTTAGAAACACACAAAAGAGACAAAGGACAGTTTGATGTTAACAAGCAGAAATAAGGGAGAATGACATTAATCATAAATTTAACTTAACCAGCCTTCTTTACCAGAGTTTCAGGAGAACATATAAGGTGTGATCAAATTATACAGTGAATGTTTAAATGATTGCAGTAAAACACATATTGCTCTTAATTTCCCTCAGAATGCCCTCCCTTCTTAGAACATACTTATCCCATAGTTCTTGCCACTTTTTTGAAGTAGTCCCGGAATTCTTTCACGAATGTCTCTTTTGTGGCTGAATCAGTTTAACTCTTTAGGGCAGTTTTGTCAAATGAAAGCATTAGAATGTAGCCTCCACCTTATTCACCGGATCTGTCTCTGTGCAACTTGTTGGTCTTCCCCCAAATCAAAGTGGCCACGAGAAGTAAATATCCTCCATCAGCGTGAGACGTCCAGGTAGAGCCTGGACAGCACAACTCCAGAGGCCCGCAGAAGAAGACCTCAGAACTGCTTCAGAAAATAGAAAGAATAACGCGATGACTGGGTTTGGAGTGAGGGGAGATATTTCGAGGGGACAGTGGTAATGTGTCCTTTACCGTAAAGAAGATTTTTTAAAATTTAAACATCTACTGTAATTACTGTAATGTTTTATTATTTCTTATGGGAAACCTACAGCACATGTACCACCGCTGATCTGTTGTCACTGAAGGCTCTAAAATATTTGCCATCACTGCCATCACTCTTACCTTTTAAAATATCCTGAAATTTTCAACATCAAATCCAAACTTTGGTCCAGGGTATAGTAATATTTGATGTCGTTTCATTCATTTAGTCAACATTCTTTGAACACGTAAGGTTTTTAGTAAATAGAAACATACAGAAGAAATTCTAACTTTTGAATTTTTTCATTTGACTAAGTTTAAAAAAAACTGTGATAAATGTCACATAAGAGATAGACAATAGAAGATAATAATGGAGATTAGGGGCTAGGGAAATTCACTTGGGGCAAAATTTAAGTAAAGTGTGTTGTTTTTGAGAAACTTCGGGCCAAGGAATCAGTACATCGGAAGGCTCTGAGGTCTGGCCTCTGGAGGCCACCGTAGTGGTGGCAGCTGAGTGGTGGCCATCAGGACATGATCAAGGACATAAGGAACCAGATCCTGCACCCACGGGGACAAGTTCCATTGTGCTCTACATGATCTGGGGAAACATTAAACTGACAGTAGCTGACTGTGATCTAACAAGGTCTCTCTGCTAAGTGAAATCGAGACAGGAGGCCAGAGTTGGCCCCGGAGATCCCAGCAGTAATTCCCTGAGGGAACATCTTCCAACAGGGCTTCTGAAGAAGAATAACCATCTCCACAGCGACTCTTTGACACTCCTGGAAGCCCCTGCCAGCAGGCACTTGAGTTGGCTCCTTCTCCCCTCCTCCCCAGTGCTCAGTCTCTCTGGGGTAATTAACAAGGCCCCCCACACACAAGTGCTACCAGCTCAAAAATAACAGATGCGAGGTGGTTTGAAATCATAGAAATTATAACATGTCCTAAGGGTGTTTTGCAAATGAGGCACAGATTCTGCAGTGAGAAAGACGAAAAGATGGGTGATGGCATGGAAATTTAAAACTGTGAAGGAATCTGATGGAAATGTACCCGTGTGTCTCCTGAATTTCCTACTTAACGGGATGTTAGGATGATTACTTCTCCCAGCTTCTTGGTATCTCTAGAGTGCAAAAGTGCAGTTCCTTGAGGTGTCTTAGTTTGTGAGAGGCCCCATTCTTACGCTTCTCTGTGAAATATTTAAAAGGTAATAAAAAAGAAGAAAATCTTTTGCTTTGCTCTTATTACTGTGAAATTATAAATTAACCTTATATTAAATATATTTTTCTTAACAATTATGTTATTTTTTGACTTGAAAAAGAAAACACAAATAAAAGTGGCTTAAATGATTCAGGAATTGATCTCACAAACAACATATGTTGGCAAAATCAGTCCTTGAAAACTTTCAGGGACTTAAGTCTTTCTCTCTTTAGGCTCTGAGCTTAGACTTGCAAACTAAGCCTCATTAATATGGTTTCAAAAATCGTCAGGCATAGTTGGCTTGAAAGGAAAGAACCCAAATCATGGCAGATAATAGTTCAACTCCCTATCACCTCGGCAAATAGACAACGACAGCGAAGCAAGACAGGATTTGGGGAATGGCCAGCAACGCCTGCTATCATTGCTCCCTAGAACTCTACACATTTGCACTTTATCAGTCTCTTCTGAATCTAATACCAGGACTAATGCTCCTCAGTCTTATCTTTCTGGACCAAAAAAAAAAAAAAAAACTAAAATCAAGCTTTCAAATTGTCGAAGGAATTTAGAAAAGCGGCATAGGATTTCCCTCAGCCTTTTGCAGAGAATCAGGCCTAAAGTAGGAACACAACTTAGTCACACATTACAAGAGCAAACTTGCAGGGTAATGTCCCTCATGAACACGTGTGCAAAACTTCCTAACAGGTATTATCAAATCAATGCCAATAATTTACCAAAACAGTAATACTGTACATTATATTGAATCTTTATACTGGAAATGCAAGTTTATTCTTATATGTCAAAATCAACCAATATAATTTATCATATTAAAAGATTAACACATAAGTATATACAGGACTAGCATTTGACAAAATCCAACATCCATTTGTAATAAAATTGTTCGGCAACTTAAGAATATCAATGAATGTCCTTATTTTGATTAGAGATAGAAAGTATCTAACTAATGTGATGCTTAATGGAGACAATGAAGGTTTTCCATCTCAAATTAAGAGCAAGGCAAGAATAATTACTCACTTCTGTTACTCAATCTTGTATTAGTGATCTCAGACAAAGTAAGGCCAGAAAAAAAAATGAAAAGAATGGACGGCAAGGTAGAACCGTATTAGTATCAGTAACTTGAGTATGTACATGAAAAATTATCAGGAATATATAGAAAACACTCTAGAAATAATAGAGTTTAGCTGGATGCAAATTAAAATTATAAAAAACTAATTTCTATATTCTAACAATAAACAATTGGAAAATGAAATACTGAAATTGAAATATGTTGATCACAAACAGGTGTAAATCTTACACAATAGGCCATTATTCATACACAGAAGAGCAACGAGTATTTTTTTTTTCTTTTCTTTTTTGAGACAGGGTCTCGCTTTGTAGTTCAGGCTGGCCCTGAGCTCACTGTGTAGCCCAGGCAAGCCGCCGCGAACTCAGCAATCCTCCTGTCCCTGCCTCCCGAATGCTGGGATTACAGGCGTGAGCCACCACGTCCGGCATTGTGGTATGCGGTGTTGATTGTTGGTGGGCGTGCAGGGATCGAACTCAGGACCTTGCGCTTGCAAGGCAGGTGCCGGAACCACTGAGCTAACCCTCCGGCCCAGCAACGAGTATTTTTGAAAGACCTCAGAATATACCTAAAGAAATGGGTGAGATTCATCACGTTGATCAATTTGAAAATGTTAAGACTATTAAGATATAAATTATTTCCATATTTATCTTAAACTTAATGCAATACAAACCAAATCCTAATGGACATTTTAAAAAGTTAACAATTTGACAGCAAAATTTATATATAAATACAAAGCATACACAATAGACAATATTCTTTTTAAATAAAGAACTAGGTAGCAAGACTTACATTCTTGGTCTGGGTATGAAGCTATGAAATCAGGATGATAGTATAGCAAAGGCATAAAATAGACATATAGATGAATGGGGAAAATGATCACCACAAAAACTATTTCATAAAATCTATTTCAACAGAGAAGGACAGAACTGTAAAGAACTAGACACCCACATGGAAGGAAATACACTTCAAAACCATTGAGAAAAACTAATATAGGCCATACATCCAATGTGATAAAAAAATGATAAAATTTTAGGAAATGATAAATGAAAAATCTGTTATCTTGGAATAGGCAAAGACTCCTTAGGACAGTGTCATTAAAATATTGATGTTTATTAAAATTAAATTTCATCCTCTGAAAGTTAAATTTTAAAGGAGTAACAAAGTAATTTTGCAATTCATTTAGTCTCACAATATTGTGATTAAAATATTATCTTTAATTGGTCCAAGTAACAGAGCTCAGATAACTCAATACTCAGAAATCAATCAACCCAATAAAAAATAGGTGAAGGGTCTTAACAAACACATAAAAAAATAGATAAATGCCAATAAATACCCACAAGTATTTTATATCATTTGTCCCACCAAGGAAATGTAAACTAATATCCCGCTAAACCCCCACATCATTAATGAATAAAATTTAAAAGATCGGCAATCATAAATATTGCTAGAAATTGTATATATCAGTAAGTATTTGAAAATTGGTTTGACATTACTCAAAAATTAAGTATACATCTAGCATATGTTACACATTTCTGGACAAATAAGATTTTTCAATCTTAAGCACTTGAGAGAAAAATGAACTCGTGCATAGTCTCTTCATGAGCATCCATAGCACTTTCACTCATCATAGCTTTAAATTGGAAACTGTTGAATGTATTTAAAAATGTAGTAGATTCATTCAGTATGAAACTATTCAGTGATAAGAGAATAAAGTACTGGTGTACACAACAAAATAAATTAAATTCAATAATCTATTGAACAGAAACAAGTTGGGTACATACGATATATATGATTCTCATATAAAATTATAGAAAAATATTAATTTGTGCTGTTAAAAAACATATCAGTTGGTCTGGAGATTTAGCTCAGTGGTTCTAGCTCCTGCCTCGCAAGCACAAGGTCCCTGGTTTGATGCCTGGTAACCACATACAATACAGGGCATGGTGACTCGTGCCCACCAGCAATCAGTACCACACACCACAGTGCCAGGTGTGGTGGCTCACTCCTGTAATCCCAGCACTCAGGAGGCAGAGACAGGAGGATTACTGAGTTCAAGGCTTGCCTGGGTTACATAGTGAGCTCAGGGCCAGCCTGAACTACAAAGTGAGATCCTGTCTCAAAAACAACAACATATCAGTGGTTTCCTGGGCTTTCTAATTATCCTTAGGGAGAAAGGAGGATCACTAAATATTCTTCTGATGTGTTGGTTACACAGAATATATATTTATCAAAAAGTCCTCAAACTACATAGTTAAATGGGTACATTTGAACAAACTAAAAATGATTGACTGGACGTCAGTAAATCTATTTTTAAGATAAAGAGATAAAGAGACTGATGGTATAATGGCTAAGCAGAGTTCACTCTGTGGTCAGGTCGCCAGCTGGGTGTGGCCTTCAGCAAGTTACTTACCCGCTGTGTCCTTTGGGCTCTGAAGTTGTAAAGATACCGCGACAGCTTCTGCACCATGAATATGCTGAGAAAAACAAACTTTCCTCACGTGTAGGACCATATACTATTATCCACTAAGTTAACAAAGAAGCCTGAAAGGCACCCCATTAAATTGGAACTAGACTCCCGTAACACAAAAAAATTCACGTTGTGAAGAAACAATACTTTTAAGTACACACATTCTCTTAGTACAAGTTATATTATAAAGCTTTCAAAAGGAACTCCTTAAAGAAATCAGATTTATCTGCTCATTTCCCAAAGTAGATCGCCCGCTTCCATGGTGCGGATCCTGTCCGCAGTAGTAGGAGCCGAGCGGGTGGTCCTCTGAGATCTGTCACCCTGGCTCGCCCTGTCCCCTAAGAGGTCCCGGGTGTGACGCTGCCACCAAAGGATTATGGGCGTAGAGTGAAAAGTTGTTTCTTCCGTTCAGAGGAAAAACATCCACACGCAAAATGTGTAAAAAGTAGCCGTCGTAAAACGAGTTTAGAAAAATATGTGCTGAGTATAGTCAGGAGCGGTAATTATTCTCAATCAGGAAGCCCAAGGAGCCCAGGGGAAAATACCGGGAAAGTCTACTGCATCCATAATTTGGGGGGTGGTTCTTGAGAAGCAGAGGGAGCACATCTAGGAGCAAACCTGGGTGGGTGTGGAATCCACTCCGGCCGATCTCCAGCTGTTCTTATTTTAGACGCTACGGAGACACAGAAGGTTCCAAACATACTGAAAGCAAAGCAAAGCATACTTGGGAAGATTAATGTGGTAAACACTTAAAGCACGGAGACTGTCTAAAAGAAAGAAAATGAATTGTGCACCTGTCAGGCTGTCATTCTTTCATTTTAGTATCTAAATTTTGACAACATCAAATAAAATGTACCCAAAAAGCACCATGTAAAAATTGGCCTTTATTAATGCACTTACTTTCTTATAGTCCCCCAATGTATTATTTCGGTTATGCCCAGGTGATTTTCCAATGGCCTCTGGGCATTCCATGCTTTTCCATGCCTGTCAGGCTTTCCTGGCAATTCTCTGCAGCTGTGAAGTCTTCCTAGATCTATTGTAGTTACTCAACCCAGGCTCTTAGCCAAGTTCCCCCTGCACCCTGGCCCCTTGCTTGGGTCAGCCATGCAGAGGGACCCCAACACCAGCCCACTTCTCTCAAAGACCAGTGTCTATTTAGTAAAACAAACAAGCAAAGGGCTGTCGTGTAGGAAAATGGAAACATAGAATTAAAAATGGACAGAGTTAGGTTTTCTTGATCCGCTGCTGGGTTATTTTCTGACTTCACCGATGACTGTGGACCTGTAGGGTTTTTCCTCTCAAACCTTTAAGACAAGCAGTTGTTAAGATTCTCACTGGCTCAGGCACAGAAGTAAACATTTTATTATGATTTTAGGCATTTAGATGCCTGTAGATAAGACATATTCATAAAAAGCAATATTCTCATTAAATACAGCAACTTCCAGTGTTACAGCAATGTTACTCTCTCTCTGAATAATGTTAAGTTTTTGAGATCTCTATCACACATTTTACTATGTCCTGCCCATCATGGGTCCTATGTGAATGGACAGCTTCCCATCACTACTTCAGAGCTGAGAAAGCTGAACTCTAATCCTCTAGTGAGGAGGGTGCTAACTTTTCACAGGACATTTATATATTTTCTAAGCATTCTCATCTTTACCCTTCTTCACTGGTTTTAAAAACTGTGCGCACTTTACACTGAGATCAACTGGCTTCTTACTAGCAGCCACTGTGAAATGCAGTAAGAAGTAGCATGCACTCAATTTTGACTTCTTTTAAGACATTAATCTCTTTGGTTGCATCACTATATTTTTTAGGAAAGTTGGATTGCAACATGAATCAGTAATTTGGAATTGATGTGTGTGGGATTTTTTATTTATTTTAAGTAAATTTCTACTTATTCATAGTTTTATTTTGGAAGTGACTAGGTCTTCACTGGGCATAAATAATTAAAACATGATTATTATTATTATTACTGGAGACCAAATTTATCCTATGAAACTGAACAGAACCTTTTCCAGGACTCAAGCAGAAGGCAGTTTGAAGACACATTACAGATGTCTCCAGTAAACCATATATATACAAGGTGCACGCTCACAAATACACAGTTACGCTCATGCTAGCAGAGGAAGGAATAGAGAAATCTGTCAACAAGTGATGTATTGCACATGGCCTTCTGTAAAGGCACACACACACACACACACACACACACACACACCTAGAAATTGAAGGAAACATTCCCACAAACTGTTCTTTGTGATGAAGTTTCAGAAGAGTCATTAGTTCATTAAAGTGGGAAAAGGAGATTGAGGGAGAGGAAAGAAAAAAGAGTTAGCATACTGAATACCTTGTTTGTCTGAGGTTAACTTAAGTATATCAATTTTCTTTTCAAGGCCATAGAAGTCTATTCATTTCCTGCTAAGTGTGCAGAACGAAATAGGTACAGATGTTGAATAAATGAGTTGGAAATGGACATTTTCTTCTTATTACTGGGGCCTAAGAGTTCAGAGTTAGCAGCGATTTCTGCTTTTGCCCTCTCTCCCCGCCCCGTGGTACTGGTTTGAGTTGTGCATGAAAAGGGAGATTCTGTGACTAATGCCAGTGAGACAAAGAAATGAAAGCTCTCTAATCCCTGGGCCAGCGCCAGCCATCCCACTGTACAGGGCCATTGGCCAGAAATCTCACTGTATGCCGGCTCAAAGCTAACCAGCATCGGACACAATGGATCTCACAGCCTCCTTTTCAGGGCTGACAGCAAATGTTGGGCACCAACAGCCCTTGATGAGAGCTCCAACTCTGTCTCTAACATTTCTACCAAATAATAATAAAGCATTTTTATGTATAAAGCGGTACTCTCTTGAAGATTGCTTAGTGGCTTTAGAGACTCCGGGGCTCATTCATCTCAGTACTTACAGTGAGAAGAGATGGGGCTGACGGCCAAGCCTAGAAAATCAATATTCTCCTCCTGTTGAGAGAGAGAAAGAGAGAGAGAGAGAGAGAGAGAGAGAGAGAGAGAGAGAGAGAGAGAGAGAGCATTGCTTTATGCAGTACTTTATTCTATTCTTGAAATTTGAGAACAAAACTCTCACAGCAATATTCCTCTTTAAAAGAGATGTGTTCACCATGAGCTCAGCAAACCGGCTGCATATTCGCTACTAAGGCGTGTTTTCTTAGACTACCCCAACTTCTTAAAACCGGGGGCTTCCAGAAGGCCAAACACACCCACAAACCAGTTAATCCTGGCATCCTTGGCTTTCTGGCTGTTTCAGATTTAAATATGGAGTTCTGTCTCTCACTCTCCCTGTCTTTTCACAGTGGCAACAGCTGCTAGGAAGTTGGGAAGTTCTTGCCAAGAAAGTCCCCAAGAGGATATGAATGCTATTAAAATATTTTTTACGTTCTCCTTTACTGTTGTTCTCCAGAGCCCTTGAGTAGGGAGCTGAATACTGGGTAATGGAGAGGGGTTGCTTCTCCACTGGGTAAACAGGGGATCTGATTCCATTAGGAAGCATGAATTATTTAGTGGGAGCTGAGGCCCCCAGTCACCTGCCTCTTGGTATCCATTCACGCTCAGGTTGTCTGACGTCTTCTTCCCTTGAAAACAGAGCATATGTAATTTATAACTTGTTCGTTTTAATTTTGAAGCCTTCTCAAAGGCTCATTTCACAAGAACTAGGCTGAATAAAGAATACATCTAGTATGCAAAGCAAGGCTTAGTGTATTCAAACTTAAAAGAATTACAAATGCTTCATTTAATAGCAACCTGTTCCAAATCTTATAATGTCTTCTGACATGCAATTTTCAGATTTTGAGTTTTTCAGTGTAAATAAATATTAGCTGATATTACAGCCAAATTTCTATCACATGA
>PVIC010009905.1:0-45844 GCA_004025085.1 Thryonomys swinderianus
GCAGCCACTCTTTGTCTGTTGTGACAGAGTAATGGGTCCTGGACTGAGCCAGTCACTTCTCATAGAGTCCTGGACACCAGGACTTGGTTACAGGCCATTGTGGGTCCCAGGAGAGTGGGGACATTGTGTTTCTGCTTAAAGACCAGTGCCAAAGGGTCTGTGGAAGTTGTGTGTGCAGCATCAGTCATTTCTAGAAATGGGGTTTTCTGCTGTGCCGTTCTCTGTGCAGTGCTGCACGTGGAAGAAGTAGAGGAACAAAACAGACACCTTTGTTCCTATAGATGTTGCCAAGGGTGACTCAGCCGTGCATAGTTTCCATTTCTGCCGGGAACAAGTAGCCAGGCATGCACCTGGAAAGGTGCAGGGTCTGAGCTGGGGGTCTGGTTCTTAGCTTTCTCTAGGGTTCTAGGCCATGTCAGGGATCCTGGGTTATGCTTGGGAGATTGTAGGCCATTTTTCAGGGGTCTGGGCTGTGTCTTGGGGATTCTTAGCCACATTCAGGGAGTTCTAGGCTGTTTACAAGTATCTGAACAATGTCAGGCATCTGGGTTGAATCTGGAAAAGTCTGGGGGATCTGTAGTTGTGTGTGGGGTTCTATGCCATATTGGGAGTCTTTGAGCTGTGTGTGCCTGGGGTACTGGGCTATTTCTCAGAGCTCTGGGTCATGTCTTGAGAAACTGGTATTGGCAAGGGTCAGAGGCTTTGCTGAGGGATCCTATGTGCCCCTTCCTTAGGGCAGGGCTCTTGGCCTCAAGCCCAGTGTGTTCTGCATGCTGATCTTCTGAGCTCAGCATTGTAAAACCTCCTGGACCTTGCTGGTGTCTCCATGCTGGGGTCCCCACGGGCATGTCTTTCTCAGCACAGGAAGTCCTCGAGAACCTCAAAGACCGCTGGTATCAGGCAGACAACCCTCCTGCAGACCTACTGCTGACTGAGGATGAGTTCCTCTCTTTCCTTCACCCTGAGCACAGCCGGGGCATGCTCAAATTCATGGTCAAGGAGATAGTCCGGGACTTGGGTAAGGCTGTGCGCATGCCATGGTATGTCACCCCACAGGTCCAGGCCAGAAAGGGTGGGCCAGGCCTGACCAGGTCTCTAAGTGGGTCCTGCAGAGGCAGGTGCCGATGTTAGGCCAGAAACTAACAAGCCAAGCAAGGTATTTCCCCTGCCAGATGTTTCCTGGAAGGCCTTTGGAAGTGTCTCCCCCTCCCTACTTTGTGTCCATAGACCAGGATGGTGACAAGCAGCTTTCTCTGCCTGAGTTCATCTCCCTGCCTGTGGGCACAGTTGAGAACCAACAAGGACAGGATATGGATGACAGCTGGGTCAGAGACAGGAAGAAAGAATTTGAAGAGCTGATTGACTCCAACCATGATGGGATTGTGACAATGGAGGAGCTAGAGGTGAGTGAAGGCCTGTTGCTGAAACAAAATACCTGACACCTAAAGTTAAACGAAGTAAGGTTTATTGTAGGTCATAGTTTCTAGAGGTTTCAGTTCATAGTTGGCAGGTTCCAAGGCAGGGTGGCTTGGCAGAGAGGCATCACAGAGGAGAAACAATTAATAGGCAGAAGGCAGAAAGGCAGCAAAGCAGTGAAACAGCAAGCAGTACCAATTATATCCAGGCCACACAGCCTTAGGACAGGTAGCACTCATACCCATATTGGGCCTTTCCTTTATTGACCCAACTATGCCAAACCATAAGTGAACTAATTTGGTGACCACATACTCTTGGTCCTAGCATCACACACTCCAGATTCAGCCACCTCTGAAAAGCCCCACCAGTGAGTGCATGAGGCTTTGTGCCCAACATCTAGACACAGCTTATAACAGGACCTGCTTGTGTTCTGGGATCAGCCCAGCCCTGCACCTTCAGCCGAACCCATGGCCAGGATGCTGAGGAAAGGGTACTGACATAGGGTGGCTGCAGAGGGGCTGCAGGGTGTTGAGGGTCTAGGAGAGGCCAACTACTTGGATGCTTGCTTGGCAGCCTCTGGTCACATGGCTCTAGGAAGGCACAGGGCTATTTAGGGTCCATGTTTGTGTTCAACAGGTTGGGAAGCAAGAGCTTGTGAGGCCCTGTCCCTAATACTTGGCCCCTGGGCCTGGAAAGCAGTTTTCCACTTGTGTTTTTGATGCTGAGGATGGAACCCAGGAGGTCACGTGTGCCTGCCAAGTGCTCTGCTACTGATCATACCCCAGCCTTGTGTTGGGGTTCTTATGGGGCCAGAAGGAAAACAAACACATTTCAGGCACAGTTCTTGAGTCCCTGCTGGGCTGGCTGCAGCTATGAAGAGCTTGGGGCAGGGCCATTCTCTACCACGTGGATGGGCGTGGGTTGGAACCCACCCTTTCCTCTGAACTGTTTCCACTGAGTTCCTGCGTGGGTGCTGCCTAGGCTTGTTTTTCCCACTGCTGAGTGAGTCATTAGGATCTATGTCAGTGCTTTCTGACCCTTCAATAGCCAAGTCAGACATAGCTGGGGCTGGAGGTCTCTGATGTACCAGGGTCTCAGCAGCTAGCTGGAACCTCCCTGTTCAGTGATTATATCAGTTTCTGTGCTCGGGGTTCCTTGTAGGCCCAGGTAGGCATCCTTCCAGAACATTCCAGAACGTTCCAGAACATGTCCACAGCTCCAGCCTACTGCCAGTGTGGCATTTTAAACCTTCTGTGAGTGGTCACAGTGTGGAGCCAGGCTGCCTGTTCTCAGAAGCAGAAAGTGCCACTCTTCATTCTGGCATAGTGTTGGTGGTAGTGTCTTGAGACCACATCCCCTAGTGACAGGGAAAACCTGGGCTGGAACCATGGGGCCATGTGGTTACAGAGTGCTAAGAAGGGGCTGCTGACTGTGCCTGGCTCCACTGCAGAACTACATGGACCCCATGAATGAGTATAACGCCCTCAACGAGGCCAAGCAGATGATTGCCATTGCCGACGAGAACCAGAACCACCATCTGGAGCCTGAGGAGATCCTCAAGTACAGCGAGTTCTTCACAGGCAGCAAGCTGATGGACTATGCCCGCAACGTGCATGAGGAATTCTGAGTGCCATAGCCAGCACCTGTCCTTACTCAGTGCTGTCCCAGAAACCTCCCTTTTGCTGCTGTCCACAACCATGCACTTGGGCTCAGCTAGGGCTGTGGCGTGGCCTGGGTTTATTAAAGTTGTGCTTAGCAAGCAGTGTCCCTCTGCGTTTCCTGTCCCTGTGGGCTACTTCCCACCTGGTTGCCTGGTAGTGTCTTTGTCCTTTTGTTCCCTGACCGCTCCTTTGGCTTCTGAGAACTGCTGAACTCTGCTGAAAGCTGGGGCAGCCACCGTGGGAAATCACGCAGCTCTTGCTGTTTCTTTGAAAACTGAAAGATTAAGATGAAACTAGAGACACTTTGCTGGAAATGAGTAGCCAGGCAGCGCGGAAGGCGCCTCCTCCTTCCTGGGGCAGGGCCAGGGTGTGTGGGGTGGGGTCCTCCTCAGTTTGCAGTCTCTGAGAAAGAGATTTCTGTCACAGAAATCATTACTTTACTTTAAAATACAGTTCCCTTTTTTCCACCACTGTATTCTTTAGGTTGGAATTCACCTTTTTTTTTGTACCAGGGATCGAACTTATGACATTACACTTGTGAGGTAGGTGCTAGAACCACAGAGCTAAATCCTAGGCCCCACTCCACTGTATTCTTTTGGTGAAAAAAATTTGTGGCCAAGTAGCTTCCACTATAAGCCTTTGAGGTGAGCGATTTGGTAGCAGAGGGGGTTTATAGCTTCTACTGAACATTTTGATTCTCCTGAAGGTAGCAGTGAGGCCAGGATCCGATAGCCATAGCCAGCCTAAGGACGGGGGGACAGGGGGACAAGATGGGGATACACAGGGTGGGGGGAAGCTCCTGCCAACCTCTCTGGAGTTGGATTTGAGGTTAGCATGGGCCTGGGCCACTGTCCTACTGGGGTGCACAGCCCTGAGTTGCATACCCACATAGGATAATGCCACTGCATGCCAGGTCCCCAGGCCCTGATGGCTACTATACCCCCTACTCACACCCTCCCAATTCTGTCCTCAGCTGCTGTCTTCGCCTGTGGCATGACCTAGCTCTACCCTTGGGGCTGTTGCCGTGCAGTGTGAGGGGAGCTGCTGACCCTGAGTCTGTGTTGGCACCTGAGCTGGTTTTTAGACAAACATGACTTCAGTGCTGTGACAAGAAGTAGTGTCTGTACCTTGGGTGTAGGCTACCCTGCCAGCTTCTACTTGCCTGTGGCCTTGGGCCAGGAGGATCATGGAAGTTGTCTTGACATCCAGGACCCTGAGCTAAGGCAGTGTGGCCTGGAAGTGCGAGCCAAGGGCAGACAGCCTGGTGTGCAGCCTGGCCAGTCCTTCAGAAGCTGTTTGCTTCTGGTTTGGTACTTGAGGAGCAACCACATGGGCTGTATGCTGTGTGTGACCCCACTGTGCTGAAGAACATTGTGGGGGCCCTTGCCCACCCTCTGGTATAATCTCCCTAGAGATCTGGGGCCCTTGGCACAATGGACATGGCAGGATCATGCAGGAAACAATTGGGCCCCATAGGACCCTTGGAAAGTAGGTAGGGGCATACAACAGGTTACCAGTGGCCAGAAGCTGCCTAATTGGTGTGCAGTGCCAGGGGCAGAAGGGACCAAAGTGTCAGTAAGAGGAGGAAAGGGTGCCTCAGGGTAGGGGCTGTACATTAGGGCCCCAGGTTTCAGAAGGATCCTTTGGTGGAGGAAGGGTTTTCTGTGTCATGTGGATGGCAGGGTATGCCAGCTGGATAACCCCCTTTGAGTACCTGTGTGGTGGGGTTGGGATGCACTGCTGTGTGGCTCCTGCCCATTGGGCTTGGAGAGAGTGGCTAGTGTGGCACCTCTGCCCAGTGGTGGCCTCTCTGCCCCCTGCCTGCATGGCACTGATGGGAATTTCCCCTAGGTAGGCCAGAGCCTCTTCTCTTACCTGTGCCCCTGGGGGTGGGGAATTTCCAGCCTCTCCCTGCTGCTTGTCTTGGGAGGGTGGCTGGGGTCCCCATGACAACTGTTACCATTAACCGTGGGGGGACAGATGATCTCATCAGGGCATAATTGAACAGCCACAAAGGTCCCGGAGACCTTCCGCTCTCTCCTGGCTCTGGATTCCTTCAGGGCACCGTTGGTATCAAGGGTCTTCACATAAGAAAATGTCAGGCTGTGTATGTCTCTGCTTGTATGGGCCTGCATCCTTTTCTGTTCAAATATCTGTGTGCCCTCCATACTCGCCAGGTGGTCAAGGGACTGCCCAAGGCCATGTGAAGAACAGGGGTGCCCCATCTTTCTGTTCCTGCAGGAGTTTGCTAAACCAAGTTGTTTTGGCATTGGCCTCAGCGTGGCCCCTGTTCCTTGGGTGGCCACAGTCCAGAGTGTTCCAGGACACAGCCCACCCATTCAATGGATGCATTTGTACACGTCCCAGCAAGGTGTGTGTGTGTGTGTGTGTGTGTGTGTGGGCGGGACACAGGGACACACGCATGTGCACATAGACCAGCGCAGCATGTGCGTGCTCACACACCTTCCTCCTGCCCCACCCCCAGAGCCCTTATAGCCACATCCTGCAAGGAAAACCCCAGAGTCCTGCGAACGTCGCTAAAGATGTGTGTGGGGGACTGTGCTCTCCTGCTTCTGGGGCTGGTACTTGGTGCAACAGCTAGGCACAGCTGTGTTGGGGATGCCTACTACAATGGCCATATATGCTGTAACGACTGCCAGCCAGGTGAGTAGCCTGGCTTCAGGCTGGGGATGTGGTCGTGTCACAAGTTCAGTGTCCTGGGTGGACAGAGGGGTCTGCCAGAAGGTGTGGGGTGGGGATGGGGCCAGTAGCTGTGCCTCTGCCAGCCAGGGCTGATTAACTGTCTGATGCGGCTCTGCTGCAGGTAACAAGATGGTCAGCCGCTGCAAAGGCACCACGGACAGTGTGTGCCTCCCATGTAACCCTGGTTTCTACAATGAGGTGGTCAACTATGAGGCCTGCAAGCCATGCACGCACTGCAACTGGAGTGAGTCCCACCCCCCACCCAGACTTTTAGCTCCTAGCAAGCGTGCCTGTACACTGGGCAACCACCTTCCAGGAACCTACAGAAACAAGTCCACCCTCTCGGGTTTCTGCAGCAGCCAAGGGTCCTCCCAAGAAACCTCTCCTCCTGGATCATGGGGAGGCTGTGTGGAGCATGTGCTGGCCACATGACCTGTCCTGAGCTGGATGGACACAGAGGGGGACCCTGGGGTCCTGATTCAGGTGCTGCAGGCTCAGTCTGGTGGAGGGAAGCTGGGGTTGTCCCAGGGCCCTGTGATCAGGAGAGGCAGAGGGCAGGTGGGGTCTTCCACAGGGAGACTGGGGACCCCAGACCCTAGAGCCTGCAGAGGGCCAGGTAAGGCTGTACTTGCACTGATAGGAGGCAAGCTTGCCCACATGGGCCCTGTCCAGGTCCCCATCTGATCCCCCAGGAAGTGGGAGTGAAGTCAAGCAGAATTGCACAGCCACGCAGGATACCGTCTGCCACTGCAGGCCTGGCACCCAGCCCTTGGAAGGCTTCAAGCATGGAGTTGGTGAGCCTCAGGGCAGCCCTGGCTGGGCGGCAGGTATCTGCAGGGCCATGAGTGTCCATGGACCCTGACTCCTTATCCAGGCCCTTAGTGTGAATGGGCCATGTCCTCATTTCACACACTGCCACTGCTCCAAGCAGGCTGGGCCAGGACTGGGCCCCTGGTCAGGCCAGTGGGTGAGTGTGGGCAAGGAAAGGACTTTGTGGCCCTAGTCCCTCTGCCTTCTACTCCCCATGGGGTGTGTACCCTGCCCTGTGGGCCCTCCCTCAGCAACTGTGGTGTCCAGGCCCCTGGCACCATCAGGCAGCTGAGAGTTCGGTGTCTGCTGCAGACTGCAAGCCCTGCCCTCCTGGCCATTTCTCCCTGGGCAGCAACCAGGCCTGCAAGCCCTGGACCAGGTGAGTGTCAATGGGGAAAGGGATACTAGGAGGGCCCAGACACTGGGGGGGAGATCGGAGCTGGGTATGGGGCCTGGCTGTGCAATGGGGCAGGTCTAAGACCAGACAGCTGGTGGCTAGGGGGCTCCTGAGGTCCATCCCCAATAATGGCCTTGCTGAAGTCCCTGAGGGTGCAGTGTATGTGCGTGTGACACCAGCAGGACCAAGTGTGTGTGGATGACCCCAGGCCTGGCCCCAGGAGTGTGCCAGGTCCTGCCACCCACTGTAGGCCACTTATTTTCTGTAGGCCTTCCCTGTGGGTTTGGGTCCCAAGGGCTGGCTGAGCAGCAATGGCTGGGGTGGTATGGTGAGCCACAGAGGGGAAGCAGAGGCTGTCTTTGGCCAGAGTCTGAGGTTCCCTATGTGACCAGCGTGGACTCCATCACTATGTCAGTCTGATTGTCCCTCCCTGCCCCCAGCTGTGCCTCGGTTGGGAAACAGACCCTGAAGCAAGGCAGCAGCAGTTCGGATGCCATCTGTGAGGACAGGAGTCCCCTGGCTACTATACCCTGGGAGACCCAGGGTCCCACGGCCCGGCCCACCAAGGCCAGGCCCACCACAAGCTGGCCCACCATGGCCCAGTCCACCACAGCCAGGTCCACTGCAGCTTGGGTCCAGACTTCTCAGGGGCCCTTCGTGCCACCCTCGGAGGCCCCCAGGGGTGAGGCCCTGCCCAGGAGGGGAGGAGGGCAAGGAGAGAGGTCCGAAAGTTTCCTGCCAGCCTCCCGGACCTACTCAGCTGGCCCCTCCTTGCAGGTTCTTTGCCGGCTGCCGTCTTGGGCCTGGGTCTGGGCCTGCTGGTCCCTGTGGCTGTACTACTGGTCCTGTATTTGCACCGAAGGGCCTGGATGTTGTCTGGTACCCCCCAACCCCCTGGTGAGCAGTGGCCATGGGCCTGTCCCCTCTCCTGGAGGGGTACCCACCCACCTCTACTGCAACCTCCCACTCTCTTCTTCCTCAGGGGGAAAAAGCTTCCGGAAGCCCATCCAAGAGGAGCAGGCCGATGCACACTCTGCCCTGGCCAAGATCTGAGCAGCATGGGGGCTTCATGGGAGGGGTGCGCCAGGTGCAGGCTTCCTGCCTGCGTCCTCTGTGCCGTTCTAGGTGCTGGGCTGGCTCTGGGTGCTTCTATGTATGCTGTGCATACTACCTGCCTGGACAGTGCCCCAATAAACATGCTGGCAACCTCAGGTCTGCAATTGGTTTCATCTTCCTTGGCCAGGGCATCGTCTCTGGTACACTCAGAGATGGGGTGTGAGGTGGGAGGGCCCTGACAATACCAATATGAAAGTGCTGGGCCCCTGAACTTGGCATCTCTTGAGAATCCAGAGCCTCTGTTCCATGTGGCTCCTGGGACAAGAACAGGGAGGGACCTGAGTGCCCCAGTTACCGGGGGGATCCCTTCCAGCCTCTGCCTATCTTACAGGGAACCCAGTGTTGTTGATCCTCTTCAGCTCCCAGTCCTACCCCACTATACCTGGAAGGAGTGATCCAGGGCCGCTCCTGAGCCCACACTAGGAGTTTCTGGTAGTGATGGGCCATTGTCCCTATACCCTCGCGGGTAGGAACATTCCAAGAAACAGGCACTTTGGAAAACAGGAGGCTTCTGCTTGAACCAAACTTTTTTTTTTTTTTTTTGAGACAGGATCTTACTAAGTTCAGGCTGGCCTTCATCTCACTGTACAGCCCAGACTGGCCTTCAACTCCTGGTGATCCTCCTGCCTCAGCCTCTTGAGTGCTGGGATTATAGAAGGACACTACTACACCTGGCTGCTTAAACCAGATCTGTTCCCCAAATCCTGTGGTGTGACCCTGCAGCAACATGGCACTGCAGAAGCTGGGCCTTGGGCTTAAGCTTGTATCTACAGCAGTCCTGAAATAGGAACTCCAACATCCACCAGCAGCAGACTGGATAAATCAATCCAAGTTCAGGCAGCTTTTAGGGACAAGGAAGGTGCTGGAATCCCTCTCTGAAATCTCAAGGTTCCAGAGCTACCCTTAGCCATATGAGGAACCTGTAGCCAATGATTGGGACTGTCAGTACAGGTTCCTGGTAGAAGCTACACAGGAAGCCCCTAACAATTTCGAAGTGGTCAACAGGTGTGAGACCAACCAGGCCAGCCAAATGATAGGTCCTGAATGGGACCAGGTCCTCAGTGTGTGTCCTGTGTCGGGAGCTGTTACACACAAAAAAATAAAATCTAGGTTCTGGGTGGTCTCAGCTTCACTGTGAGTGTCCTTCAGAGCCTCTGGGGTGGTGTCATGATCACAACCCCTCTGCAGTGTAGGGATGTGCTGTTAGGTGCAGTCCAAGGTGTGGGGCTGGCATGGAGTGGTCAGACAACCTGTCTTTGATCCTGGTTACTCAGACCCTTCTTGCCCTTGGCTTTCTCTGACTCTCTGCCCCATCCTCCCTCTTTTTTTTGAGACAGGGTCTCGCTTCATAGTTCAGGTTGACCCAGAGCTCACTATGTAGTGCAGGCAAGCCTCAAACTCAGCAATCCTCCTGCCTCTGCCTCCTGAGTGCTGTAAACGTGAGCCACCATGCCCAGTACTGTGGGGTGTGGTACTGATTGCTGGTGGGCGTGAGTCACCACGCCCAAGATCATATCATTGTATGTGGTTATCGGGGATTGAACCAGACTTTGTGCTTGCTAGGCAGGTGGCAGAACCACTGAGTTAAATCTCTGGCCCCCCCATCCCCTTCTTTAACAATCTCAAACCTCCTCCTCCCAAGGGAAGCAGCCATCCTGGGTCTGTTCAACATGCCTTGCTGGGATCCACGAAGGGGTTCAGAGCAACCAAAGTTAGCAGGATGGTTCCAGTGGGCACCAAGAGGCAAAGGTGGGGGACGACGGGGAGTTTTAGGAGTATTTCTACATAGATTGTGGGGGAAAAAAATCATTTCATGAAGTATACGACTATAGCTGTCCAAAGCCCAAAGTTGCCTCACCCAAAAGCTGGCTATGACATGCAGGAACATAACTTTGGTTTACCTCCAGTCACAGCTGACGCCTCAATGGTCTGTGAGTCCATGGTGCTCAAAGGCAAGATTGCATCAACTGAAGATATCCCAGTTCCTAAAGAACTTAGTAGTGACACAAAAGAGAAGGTTTCATCTGGAAAGGGATGAGCCCCTTATAAACTCAGCCATCCCACCTTCTGTCTGGAAATGCTCTCTCTGGCCTTATTAGCATGAGATTTGCATCATCATAAGATCAAACACAAGATCACAGTTGCTCCATCACCCAATGCTCCTTCCCATTATTGTGTGTACACAATAAATAATGGCTAGCAGGGAGAGTCATGTTTTTGTCCACTCTGAGGCAATAACCTCTCCAGCCCCCATATGCTTTGAAATTACTTGTGTCTTTTTTTTTTTTTTCTGTAGTCCTTGCCACAGCCTCCAGTAGGAGGGGCCAGTACAGAGTTAAAATGCTGGACCAGGAGCTGACACCTGGGCCCTGGAAGGTGTATGTAAGGGCACCCTTTGCATCTGCGACCAGTAGACTGAGGGTCTGCCCCATTCCCTAGATAGCTTCCCGGGCTCCTCAGTAGCAGGTGAGGCTGAGGGGCTGGGGTCTGGAAACAAGAATGAATGGCTTCATCCCACCCTTACCACCCTCACCTCACAGAAAGTCTTTAAAAGCCCGAGGAACACCCCGCTGCCTGCCGCTGGGCGGACACCCCCAGGAAGTGGGAGGTGGAGAGGCCAAGGTGGTTTGGAGGCGGGACTCAGGGCGGGGTCTGGGCGTGTCAGAGCAGGTCCAGGCTGCCAAACCCCTAGCTCTTGCCTGACCTAAGCACCATGGGGCCGCTGGCAGTTCTGTGCCAGGTCACGCTGCTCTGTGCCCTCGGCTTTGCTCAATGCCTTGCCAAGGAGTTCTGTGGCCCAGGCCGTTTCCTGAATGGGACAGGGACCAACTTGAGGTGCTGCAGCCTGAGTGTCCCAGGTGAGGTGGATGTGTGGAGCCAGGGACAGGTGGGCCTACATGGGCCCAGGAGGGAGGGCACTGGATGGTGTTGGCTAGTGGGCAAAGTGGGATCTCAGAAGGAGGCAGAAGTACTGCCAGTGGTCTGAGAGCCTGGAGGGAGGGCAGGGAGGGACCTCCCCAAAAGAGGCCTGAGTGCTTGCTTCTTGGGTCACTTCCTGCCCAGGTTGGGATCCTAGTACCCCCTTTTCCCTTGCCCCACTGCTTCTGACCTGAAGTCACAGGTGAGGGATCACCTGGGGAGGAAGATCCTGGAAAATTGTCCTCTCTACCACATGACAGTTGGGGGGGGGCTCCAGCTGTGCAAAGGCTCTGATGTGTCTCAGGGCCCTGGGAGGGGCATTATGCAGAAGTCGAAGGGTTTGTGGGACCCAGATCCAGGGTCCCCAGGAAGCTCCTGGTGATGTGTGACATCACACCCACCCTGGGAGCAGCTGAGAGCAGTGGGGGTCAGCCAGGCCAGGCCAGGTGTGTGGAGCTGCGCCAGGGTGTGGCTTACCCAGCTGTTGAGCACCTGTGCTGTCCCTCCCCAGGGAGGTCCGATGCTATAAGGGACTGTGAGTGTGTCCAGCCAGAATATCACTGTGGCGACCCCGAGTGCCAGACCTGCAAATACCACCCCTGCCCACCGGGCACAGAAGCGCAGCCTGAAGGTGAGGGCTTCAGAGTGAACCCAGTAGACAGGGTATGGGGCCCAGCCAGAGTACCAGGAACCAGACATTCTCCAGACAGGGGCATCAGCTTCCTCAGGGTGCCCTCAGGGCCTCTTACCCTGCTTAAAAACTGGCAGGTAAGGCCTGCTTTCAGACTGCCACCCTGCAATCAGGCCCTGCCATTTGCCCTGTCCAGCAGCATAGGGAGGGGTGAATACTGCCAGCCTTGGAATGTGCATGCTCAGATGCTGACTCTACAGGCATTGGGGTCCCCTGGTGGGTGATGACCTGTGGGGTCAAACCCCTCTTCGCTCACCCCAGCAATCCCTTGGCCTGTCTGTCCCCAGGGAAGCTCAAGTATGGCTTCACGTGTGTCAGCTGTGCTGTGGGGACCTTCTCTCAGGACCGTCAGGGCCGCTGCAGACCTTGGGCAGAGTGAGTCCCAAGTGGGTGTGGCCAGGCAGTCCAGTACCACATGAGGAAGCCTCTCCTGTCCCTCCCAGTGGGGCTGCCTCAGGGACTGAGGGTGATGCATTCTGTCTGTGTGTCCCAGCTGTAGCCAGTTTGGGTTTCTCACCATATTCCCTGGAAACAAGACCCACAATGCAGTGTGCCTCCCAGGGCCACTGCCCACAGAGCCGTACAACCTGCTGACCACTGTCCTCCTTGCTGTGGCCTCTTGCATCCTCGTCTTGATCACTGTCCAGCTGGGCTTACACATCTGGCAGCTGAGGCGGCAGCCCATGTGGCCCCAAGGTCAGTTGTGTTCTGGGGAAGCGGGAGGTGGGATCCAGGCTGCCTGCTGACCACAGCCCCCTGCAGAGACCCATCCTCTCCGGGAGATGCTGCCACCACCTGCTGAGGAGACCTGCAGCTGCCAGTTCCCTGAGGAGGAACGGGGGGAATGGCTGAAGGAGAAGGGCCAGCCAGGGGACCAGTGGGTGTGAGGCCTGGCTGGCCCCAGAGCAGCTGCACCTGAGCTGGATCCTCCGGAACTTGTCCAGGCTGACTTGGAGCGAGGCTTCTGCTCTGGGCCTGGCTCTGCTCTTTGCCATGGTGAAAGTGGGTAGAGGATGGGTCCAGTGCTGAGAACTCAGCTACACAGAAGGATGGTGGCCATGGCAGGGCCCTGTGGGAGACAGCTGCCACAGCTACTTCCTCAGTAATCTACAGCCTCCGGGCTGCAGGGACAGACCTTGCTGCAGCTCTGTTCTCAATAAACACTTGTCCAGTGACTGAATGGGTATGTATGGGGGGACAGAAAGGACAGAGAGCAAGGGACCTTGTCCATCTGAGCCCAGGTTATGATGGGTTCCAGGTTTGGGCAAACCACTTGGCAGGGGCCATGGGTTCAGCAAGCTTGCTGGAGGAGGAATTCGTGCTGTATGCCTGCCCTCTTGGCTTCTTACCCACCTTCTAATTTGTCTGCCTGTTCTGGCCAGCTGTATCCACTGCCCCTCTGCACAGCCATAGAGACTAGTATATCGCTGTGCTCAGGGTACCCAGCCTGTTTCACTCTGCCGTCAACCCATGGCCTGGCTTGTGTCTGCCCCAGCAGTCACTGGTGCAAAGTAGCCTCCAAACCCATTCTTCCCCATCCAGCTTCCTGGGGCTCAGCTCCAAGTCCTGCCCAGCCCAGCCCAGGTGCTCCTGGAGAGATGTGATAGCAAGATTTTGGAGCAGCTGTTTAGGAGGCAGCAGGCTAGTGGGGACCAGTCCTAACAACAGCCTGAGGCATCTGTATGCCTGGTATATCCTCCTTCTTGGGTTCGCCTGCTCTCACCCCCATCAGCTCCCTATGGCCTGGGCAGTGGTAGCCCACCCTGAGGTAGGCAGATGAAGGGGAGGTCTCTACTGTCCTGGGAGGTGGCAGTCACAGCCCACTTGGTGCAGAGTCTCACGGGGGAGTGGAGGGAGCTCATCCTGTCTGATAGGGGTGGAGGATTTTGAGACCCAGAACTCGAGGAGTCTAAGGCCACAGTGGACTCCTGGACATGTGCTGGACCATGGACACCTGCTTGGCTAATGGCTTGGAGCTACCACAGAACCCCCTGCTGTGGGGCTGAGGAGTCAGGCCTACACAGACAACATTGCCAGCTGGAAGGGGCTTGACCCAGATGTTTAGTGCCCACAGGACACCACGGGGGCATCCCCAGAAAGCACTGATGCTGGGCTGACAGTTCTGGAAACTCCTGAGGACGTCAGCACGGGGCAGATGGTGGCCAGAGCTGGTGGAGGATTCTGTAGGCAGCCTGCTGCTTCTGTGACCTGTGCCTGCCCAGCCCCCTCCCCAAGAGTCCCCCTGCTTACGAGCTAGGCAGGGCTGAGCCCTGAGCCCTCAGTGGTATCTGCAGGGCCCTGAGGCAAGGGCTCGGCTGCAGGGTAGTTGGCAGAGAAGGGGAAGCTCCCAAGGGTGCTGCTGCCTCTGCACAGACCTGTCAGAGCTGCCACTTCCTGAGGCGGAGCCTGCGCTCTGCTGCAGATCCACACGGTCAGAGGCACTTCTGGGGATGGGGACACTGTGGTGGGGGATTCAGGGATGAGAATGGCCAACCCAGGCCAGCTCAAGGTCTCCTGGCAGCCCTTGGGAACCCCCACCCCAATCCCCAGGAGTGGCTTTCCAGCTCTTCCGGAAACCACAACACCCCCCCATCTGTGTTCAGCCTGAGATAAGGACCTATAGGCCACCTCTGTTCCCAGAAGTGCTTCCGCCCACAGCTGGCTGCCTCCCCAGCCCCCATCCCTCATCCGCCTGGGAAGGACCCCTCTCTTTGTGTGATCCAAATTGGTGCCTGGAGCAGGGCAGGGGAACCCATCCCAGACAGAAGTGGACATCCCTCTCCAGTCTCAGGACACCTGCAGAGAACCTTTGAGGGCAGGTAGCGCCCTCAGCCTCAGCTGTTGGGGGGTGTTCCTTGACCAGGGAACTGGCTATCACACTCCTTTCCCCTCTACCTGCTTGGCTCTGAGGACAGAGGCAGGTGCTCACTCCTGGGGGGCTGCTCTTTAGCTAGCTGGACCTTGGGGAAAGCAGCTGTGTAGGCAGGGCTGGCAGCAGATGCCTCCCCTTACTTGTCTCATTTTCCCCAGGGCTTCAGGCATGGGGCCTCTCCAGAGAAGGGAGCTCAAGTGAGGTGGTGGAGCAGTGGTGGTGTTTTTAACTCTCCTCCTTGGAGACACTTTTCTGGGGAGAAGGGCTGGGGGTGTGGGGAGTCCTGTGACTGTCTGGCTGAAAGCATGGTGCTTAGCAGACTCCAGGACCTGGATTACGGAGGTGCAGAATTGGCCCCAGTGACTTTCTCCTGGTTGACGCCAAGACAGAGGTCGCAGGGATGGGGCCAGGGATGCCTGGTCAGAGCTGGGGGTAACTGACCCCCATCTTTTCTGCTAGTGACACCACTTAAATCTCCTGCCCACCAAGGGGACCCCTGGATTCAACCCTGAAAGAGGTGAGAAGAGGCAGATGAAGAGGAGGATAGAGTGGAAGAAGGGGGACAAGGAGGAGAGAGGTGAGGACAGCCACAGGAGCCCTTTTGCCTCAAGTGCCCCATGAGGCCAGCCTGCCCTGCTGCTGCTGTCTGCTCTTCGCGCCCTGGCCCACCAAGTCACTTGCATGTTGGTCATCTGTACATGCCAGCTGCAGAGACCCTGCTACCTGCCCTCCCTTGGGCTCTGTGCCATCTAGGGCTCTGGGGCCCTGGAGCCCACACGCTGGCTGAGAGGGGGCAAGGATGACCTGGAAGGGATCTGGATGAGGTAAATGAGCACAGAGGACTTCTGGGAAACTTTATTGACATTTCAGCGCCTGGAGTTGCAGGGATGTGGGCACAGCAGGCCTAGTCCAAGCTTTGGGGTTCTAGGGTGAGCCTGCCTAAGCACAGCGCAGGCCACTGCCATGAGGGGGGGCCCTCATCACATCATGGGGTTCAGGCCCTCTGTCTCCCGGGCAGCAGGGAAAGCTTGATCACTTCTGATACCTCGATGGCCCTGAACTGGGGCCACAGCCCCATGTGGCAGGTGGGAAGACCTGGGATGCTCCACCACAGTACTGATGACTAGGCAGGGCATTGTGAGAGGGGGCTCATGCGGCACAGAGGCCCGGAGCTCAGGGTGGCAAGAGCAGAGAACTCAGTAAGTGTGACCTGGAGTGACACGGCTGAGCAGCAACCCTGGGTGTGGACAGAAGGATAACCTTTATCTCAGGGACAAGTGTGGCACCCCAGCCTGAGACTGGTCTTTACCCCTCGGGAAGGTTTGTTGGGGGGGTGCCATGGCCCACCCACAGGCTGTGGGATCAGTGGCTCTAGGCCCTAGTTTCCTCCGTAGGCCGCTAGACACTGTAGTGGATGGCTCCCTCTGCTGGTGCCAGGCTGTTGCACGTTGGAAATGGGCCCACCCTGCCTCAAAAGGGGATTGGGATCCTCCAGCTCCTCCCAGACAGGGTGGATTTAGCTTGATATCAAGGGCTAGTGGGAGGCCGGGCAGGGCAGGAGGAGGAGTTTTCCTCGTGGCCCTGGCTTCGGGAAAGCGCACACGCTGGGGTGGACATCTGAAATTCAGGGCAGGGACAAATGGAGGGGGCGGTGCAAGTTCACCAGGGGGTGCTGGACACTTAGAGGCCTGGCAAGGTCCTGCCTGGGGGCTCAGTACACCCTTCGAGGGGCCATTGTGTCCTGAGTGTGCTGTTCACTCCACCAAGATTAGTTGGAAAGTGACTCTGGGTTGGGGAGAGGCCGTGTCTGCTGGGCTGGGCTGGGTGGCACGAGCTGAGTGTGCCCTGAGCAATTGAGAGAGGCCTCCCAAGGCCTATGGGAGCAAGACTGGATACTGGATACCCTTGAGGAGATAAACAGGAGGGTCCTGGGGGCTGAAGGGGTGTGGGCAAAGGGAAGCCTGGGGCTCTAGGGAGTGGCGGAGGACAGGCTGTCACAAAGTAGCCTTTATAGTCCCTGGAGGTGCAGCCTTCTAGGAGCCCCGGTGGCCCACACCCCTGCAGTCCTGAAGCAGCTCCCCCGGAGCCGGAGCCGGAGCCGGAGCCGGGCCTGTGGTGGGGACGGGACCAGGGTCGGGGTCCGGGCCTGTGGCAGGAGCAGGACCCAGCGGGCGAGCACGGGAGCGCGTGGTAGCTGGGGCCGCCCGTGGGCAGGGTCGGGGACATGAGGCCCTAGGGCGCCGGAGCACAAGCGGGCGCGGGTCCACCTCGCCATTATGCAGGAGCGAGAAGTGGTGCTGTGAGTGCAGCGGCAACATCTTCTGGCCTCGCAGGCTCTTCTGGGTGGTTTCAAGGGCCAGGTCTAGAGGAGGGAAGTGAGTGAGCCTTGGAAGATGGGCGAGGCACAGGGAGGGGCAGGCTGCCTTGTGGGGTGGGAGGGGCTGGAGGCCCTGGGCAGGCAGGAAGGTCTGGGCTCACCCAGGGTCTCCATGACCACACCGGGGATCACCTTCTTCAGGACCTCACAATTAGTGTGCAGGGCAGGGTTGGAGTTCATCTCCAGCAGCCATACCTGCGGGGACACTGGTTAGTACCCCACTGGCAACCATTCGCAGCCCACTTGGCCGGCAGGCAGCGGGGCCCTGGTCTCAGTCAAGCCTTGTGTTCCCGTGACCTCGTTCCCAAGACAGCACCTTGAAGTTCTCATCAATCAAGAAGTCACAGCCAATGAGGTCGAAGTAACCCAGTTTGCACTCGAGCTTTGACTTCACCACCAGGAAGCAGTGGGCCATAATCTGCTGCATCCGCTTCTGTGGGTGAGGTGGGGAGGGGTCTTGGTTGTCACCTGGAGGCCCTGGTTACACCTACCAGACCTGACCATTAATCACATCTGTCACCTGTACCTTCACCTGCTCTGGTACACCTGCCTACATTCCCCTTAAAGTCATGGAAATTACACAACTTCGTGAATATGCTAGAAACCACTGAACTGTACACTTCATAATGGTGAATTTTATGATTTAAAGATTATGTCGGGGGAGTAATTTGTGGCACTTCACAGTGGCTGACTTTCACAACCTACAGCCACACTCCATCCCAACTCAATGCCCAGTGGCTTGACTGTGGAAAATGTTACCTTCCGGAGTGACCCTTAATCAGGAAGCCCTGTCTTGTCTTTATCTGGGATGGAAAACTGCTCTCTATTCTCCTAGCTGCCCTGCCCAGCTAAAAGGTTTGTGAGTCATAAAAACTCCTGAACTTTCAAACTGGTTGTACTGTGGGTGGTGAGGCTGGACTGGAGGTACTCTTTCAAGTAAACCCCCTTTTTCCCTTGCTGGGGCTCCTCTCTGAGCTGCTGGTGACAGGAGCTACCGGTTCATTAGTGTCAAGGAAAGGATGTCATTAAGAACACACATGCTGGGGGCATGGCTCAGTGGTTGAATGCTTTCTTAAGGCACATGGAGCCCTGATTCTATCCCCAGCACCACCAAACCAAAACACGTATATAGAGACCTAGCTTCAGTGCAACTGTGCATAGGCTCCAAGGACACACATGAGTCTTTCCACAGCCCAGCCCATGCGGACACACACAGACCCTGACCCAGCATCCCAGCCGAAGTGTCCCCGCCCTGCCCCAGGTAGGTGAGCACAGCAGGGGCAGACCGTGAAGGTGGTGAAGACCCAGTCCTGCGGGAGACCCTTCGTTCTCTGGAATTTGTCATTGATGTAGCGGTTGAGATGCTCCATGCTCCACACTGTGTCCTCCTTCAGCAGCACGTACAGTGGGCTCCGTTTCTGCATGAACTGGGGAGAGCAGGGCCCTGACCTCCTGCAAACATCTTCACCCTGAGCCCCCTCAACCAAAGGCCCCCTGGAGTCTCATGGGGCCCCTGCCCTGAACACTCTTGCAGAAGCCCTTCCTCAGGACACTGGGTGGGGCAGGGGCAGCTTCAGGGATCTGAGGCATTTCACTAGGATGCCCGGTCCCTGCCATGGCTTTAAGGCTGGGCCTCCCCAGGTTTAGGATGTCTTGTGTCCCCAAGACATGAGTGCCTCCTCTGACTTCACCCCACCCCACACAGGAGCCCTTTCCCAGAACAGCGTTTCTACCTGATTGGTCAAATGGCTGCTAAGGTCACTGGAGTGGGGGTCATAGAGGTTGAGGGTGAGGCGAGCATAGCCATGGCCAAAGAACACCATGTATGGCACAGCACAGGCGATGAGCAGGTAGGAGCGCACATCAAACTTCTTCCCATTCAGCAGCAGTGGGTTCTGGATGTACCTGGGGCACCACAGAGGCTGCTGGGGCTGAACCACCTGGCCACAGGGTAGTGGCCCCTCCCACCACTCTGTGCCCCTCTTTGGGCACCATATCCACAGCTAGGGGTCCTTTCTGACCCTGAACGACCTGGGGAGTTGTTGGGAAGAAGGGCCTGGTGCTAGATCTCAGTTCATTGCAAGTGTCTGGGACATTCTGGGTGTGACTCTCACCCTGAGCCTGGAGGGGCAGGCAGAGGTTAGGCTCAGGAGCAGACAGGGCTGCCAGGAGGAGGCAGGAGGGTAAGTGGCATTGGAGAGGAAGGGAAAAGATAAGTCCAGTGGGTCCTCAGAGCTCTGTGGCTTGGGAGGGCCTGATGGAATGAAGGGGAGGGTTATGTCTAGAGTGAGATCCACACTGGGTCCCACCACCATTCCAGCCACAAATGAGACTGAGGGTCTAGACCTGGCCTGGAGGCAAGGAGCCCTGTCAAGCTCTGGCTGCAGGTCTGAAAGCTGCAGCTGGCTGGTTGGGCTGAGGAACAGTGGGGCAGCTGCTGGTGGAGAGACAGAGGAACAAACTGAAGAAGTCATCCCCACAAGCCTGTGTGTGTCTAGGGGTGCCGATGTGACACCTCCCTTCCTGCAGCCCCAGGGCCCAGCTGTGGGTGGCTGGAGGATCCCCAGTAGCACTTCTGCTCCTCAGATTTCTGCCCAGGCAAGGCTCTTCAAGGTGCCCACACCTCTGCACCACCCGTGCTTGAAGACCCCGGAAGGGCATCTTGCAGCGAAGGGAACCATCCTCTGCATTCAGTATCTTGGCCCTCAGGGTGGCGAGCTCCTCCTGGCTCCTGATCAGAAAGATGCCCTTGCCCTGGTTGGAGGTGGAGGGCTTGCAGATCCATATCTGAGTTTCTGCAGGAAGCACCCCCACTGAGCCTTTGGCCCAGCCCACCGTGGCCACATTCACTTCCCCCATCCCTTGTAAGGCCTCCCCTTGGCCACACCTTTGTGTTCCCTGGTAATATCCACAGACTCCTGAGGTGGATTATCCCTAGACTTGACCCTCCTGAACCATGCCTGAGTCCTGGCTCCGTCCACCCCAGTCCCACCACATCTAGGACCTCTCCTTTCTGGGCCCACTCCACCCTGGCCCTGGCCACCATACACCAAACCCTGGCTCCCTGGAGCCTCATCCAGGCCTGAATTTGACCTTTTTCTTCCTGCTCCTTACCTACAGCCAACACCACTGTCATGCTCCCTAACCCCAACCCTGGTTTGCACCCTGGCTGCAGTTCATGCCTCACCTGGATCTCACTCACCTGGCCCTGGCCCACCTAAACGTGCCCCACCTTGGCCCTGTCTCTACCATAGCCACACCTGGAGCAAAGGCCAAGGCCCTGGGACATGCGCCCCTCACAGCATCACCTCCCCACTGACTCTTCCAAGACCAGAGCCTGGGTCCAGCCGGCCTGCTCACCATCAAATAGGGTGAAGAAGACCTGCCTCTCATCACTGATGTCCAGGCGGTAGGTCTCAGGGAAAAAGTCTTCCATTTTCAGCATCCTAGGAGGCCAAGGAGGTGTGGAGGATCTGGAAGACCGTCTTCTGGCCCAGGCTTGTCGGGAGTGTGCCCTGGGGACCTCCTGGGAACTCTCAGTTCAGAGAGGGTCCTAGGGCTTGGATGGTGCCGCCATCCAACAGGTGGTCAGTGTAGGTATGAGTGTCCTGGCTAAACGTCTAGCTGGGCTCATGCCTTCCTGTGGCTTGCCCTTTGTCTCTTCTCCCTTCAGTTCAGTCAGAACAGCCCCTCCCCGCTTGGATTAGTGCATCTACCTCTCTGGTCCAAGGCGGTCTTTCCAAATATGCACCCTGGAGACACAAGACTTGGCCTGATGGCCCCCTCCTGTGCTTGGAGAATAGGTGACTGGGGTAGCAGGTAGGTGGGTAGGGGTCCTCTGGACAGATGGAGGTGTTGAGGGAAAGGTTCTGTGTAGTCAACAGAGGCGGGTAGGAAGTGGATGCCTGTACATGCCGATGGGCAGGGCATGGGGCGGCAGGTAGTGGAGTAAGTGGGTTCATAGGCAGGTGAAAGGGTGAGTCCCTGGGTGGTTGGGCAAGTAATGAATACACTGAGTGGCTGGAAGGCTGTGTGGTGGGGTGAAGGGGGAGACCGAAGGATCCATGGTAATGGATAGGGAGGCTGGGGCAGGTGCTGGGGCAGAGGCAGACGGGGCAGTGTGTTTAAGGCTGGGGGTCTTCAAGAGCAGGTAGAAGGCAGAGGCTGGTGGGCAGTGGTGGGCAGGAGGCTCACCTGGCCTGGGTGCCTGGTGGCATCCGGTTCGTCTTGCTTAGGGTCCTTTCATGCTCTCGCAGGGCATTAAGCAGCCCAATCTTGGTAGTGAGCAGCTTGTTGTTGGGGAGCTGGAATAGCAGTTGCTGGCCTGATGGAAGGAGAAGGATAGTGCTGGTGGCATTGAGGCTTGGTGGGCCACCCCTACCCTGCCGGAGTGTGCCTCACCTTCCCGGAAGCTGTGGTAGTTGTCCCGGCACTTGATCTCACACCACTTCAGCCAGTAGTCCTCCCGCCGGCTGTCCTGGATGCGCTGCCAGCCCTTGCTCCTGCAGTAGGCGCTGATGCTGTGGGAGGGGCGGTGGTGACCCGTGGCCAAAGGGAGGCGGGGAGGACTGTAGGCAGCCACTAGAGCCAGGCGTGGCGAGAGCCTCTGGGCCCCACTCACATGGAGGCTCCATTTGTGCCACCGATGTAAAAGAAGGGACCCTGCCCATTGCTGAGTGGCAGCTTGTCCCCATCCCGCAGGAACTCTTCCAGGAGGGTGGCTGGGGACCTGGCAGGATCTGCACCATCTGGGAGGTCTGTGGACAGGTGGGGGCGGGGATTCAGAGCCGTGGGATTTTACAACCCATGGGGCTGTACGTGTCCCCTCCCAGACCTGGCAGCCCACCTGGGTTTGGATCCAGCCGGCTCAGCTGCTCTGCGGCACTGCTGCCCATTCGTCTCTCATGGGTCCAGCCTGGGGACCGTGGGTGAGATGCTTCAGCCTGAGTCCAGCCCATCTTAGCAGCTCCTGAGTGGTCACTAGCTCTTCTGAGCCCCACCACAGCCAGTCCAGGCCTGGCCAATGGGCCTAAGGGAGACAGCTACCACCCTACCAGGGCCAGGTGAGCAGGATCTGGGTGGGTGTGGAGAGGGTGCGAGGTCCTGCAGACCTACCCTGTCCTCCTTACCCACAGGGCTGAAGCTCCGTGCAGGGCAGGCCTAGGTGCAGTACCTGTCCAGAGCAGGCCTACAGGCAGTCCCCTGCAGCAGGGGGTCACAATGTCCATGATGACATCACCAGTGACCCAGGGGCCATTGTCAGCCAGGAGAGATGAGAGATGTGAGGTTGAAGAGGTCCAGGTAGGCAGAGCCCACTGACCTGGGAGAGGAGAGTCATCCTCTCCTGCCCACTGGTACTGCCTGGCATGGAGTCTCCCAGGGCCTGGGTCCTTCCCCAAAGATCACCTGCCCTGGCTGCAGTGCTTGTCCCTAGCGCCCTGGCTGGGCAAGGGCAGGGCTGTCCCAGGCTGCTGTGCGTTCACCTGGCACTCGGGTCTGGTACTGCCGGGTCCTGGACTGCTTGGGTCCTCTGCAGCGGATGTGGGTCCGTGTATACTGACCCCAGTGGTGGACAAACAGGACGCTACTGTAGGTTGACACTGTGGGGGCTCTGTGGCAAGGGTCCCTCTGGGGAAATGCTGCCCCCACCCTTCTGTTGGGCCTTTGGGCAGCCTGAGGTCCCTGCCCTTGGATGGTGCACAGGGTTACGCCCACCCTGCCCAGGGAAGGTTGCTTCCTCTTGTCCTGGGCTGTGGCTTCTGCTTGGAGCTGGCTCCTATCTTGGCGACGGCTGTGGGGCCTGGTACCCCAAAGAGTTGAGGCCATCTCTGCATCCTTCCCTGCCCAGTTGGTTCTGTGCTGCTGCCACTGCCCTGGCCTTACCCAGCGCTGCCCTGGTGCTGGCTGTAGGGAGGGTAACCATCAGGCCTGCTGGAGGATCTGGGGGTTGAGGGGCCAGAGAGTCTCCCAGTCCTATTCTGGGGTCTCTAGTCTACACTGCAGCCCAGAAGCCCGCTGACATCCTGCCAAAACAGTTCCTCCCCCAGGGCCCTGCTCTGTGCTCTATCCCACTTTTCCTGTGTTGCCAGTTTTTGAATATTGCACCAAGTATACATATGTATCCATTTTCTCGGTACTGGGTGAACATAGAGCTAGATCCCCAACCCCCTCTTTCATAAAATTTTGACGCAGGGTTTCACTAACTTGCTAAGTTGTCCGGGCTGGGGTAGAAGTTTCCACCCTTCTGCCTCAGTCTCCCAGAGTTCTGAGGTTACAGATGTGTGTCATCACACTTGGCTTCAATTTCAGAGAATTTTTAGCCAATTTCTGGACAAGTCATTCTACTTCAGTGTCAAAAATAATCCAGTTCTGGGCTGGAGATTTAGCTTAGTGGTTCTGGCATCTGCCTTGCAAGAGCAAGGTCCTGAGTTTGACTCCTAGTACCACATACCACAATCCCGGCCTTGGTGGCTCATGCCTGTAATCCCAGCACTCGGGAGGCAGAGACAGGAGTATTGCTGAGTTCCAGGCTTGCCTGGGCTACATAGTGAGCTCAGGGCCAGCCTGAACCACAAAGCGAGTCCCTGTCTCAAAAGAAAAAAAATCCAGTTCTAAATTGTTAGGAAGGCAGGGGCTTTCTGAAGGCTTTACAGAATATACACAAACATGCCAACTTGAGCAGGACAGAGATGGCAAAGGCCTGCATCTAGGAAGGGGCTGACAAAAGGAGGTTCCCTGGGGGCAGCAGGTTGTTTCCAAAGAAGAAAACTGCGTTGTGGCTAGACCAGCTGGGCAGCAGAGCAGTGCTAGCGGAGGCAGTGGCTCCATGAGCCCCAGCCAGGCCGACTTTGTGCCCCACTGAAGGGACAGGAGGGGAAACAACAAACCCATAGATGGAGAAAGAGGAAACCAGGGGCCGTGCACAGGCAAGGAGCCAGTTGTGGTCACTGCCCAGCATGGGGGAACCATGCACCACTGTCCCAGCCAGAGAGGACCCAAGGGAGGCCTCCCGGGTGAGTGCATGAGAGTGATGCACAGACAGGAAGGGGAAAGGGGTGGTGATACAGAATCCAGCTCAGCTGAGGAGGTGGGGGAGACACCGGACCACCAGGTGAGAGCTGGTCCCTTCAGAGTAGGAAAGAGCATGAACATCAAGCAGTCAGCACAGGTTTGGAACTGAAGTGCAGGAAATGACTCTGGGGACATAGTCTGAAGGAAGACTTCAAATCACCGACCCACCGGGGCCAGACACCCCTGTGCAGAGCCTCCCAGCCTCTGGGGAGGACAAAGGGCTCATATGGAGCTCCCAGTCTCCAGATCTGGCCAGCCAGGCAAAGGCAAGGATGGCGCCCAGAGTGAGGGGCCAGTGGGAGAGCTATTGATGCTGCCTGAAGTCTGTGTCTCGCTTTCTTCTCCCGCACACTGGCTGGGAAGGGTGACAAGAGCCTGGGGGGGGGGGTCACTGTGAAGATGGAATTTCTACCCAGAACCTCAGGATGGTGCTCACTGCCTGCCCATCAAGCGCACATGGAATTGAGGGAGGGACAGCCAGGCCGTGGGGACAGCTGAGGAAAACAACATGGGGACCAACGTGTAACCCACCCTGAACACACTGCTGCACAGGAATCTACGGGGAAGCCGTGGGGCTTGGCACTGTTTCCAAGCTGTGGGTGCTCACAGACAGGAGGGTTCCAGTGTCCTTGTCACCCTAGCAAGTGACAGCTTCATCAGACACTATGTAGAAAGTAGATAGTTAGAAAAGTCAAACAGAAGCGTAGAGAAAAACAGCAGACCTGTCCTTCCCTCTCCTGGCATTGCCCTGAATGTTGGCACAGCTAAGAAACACTGCAAAGGGTTGTGTGGGTTTGCTGTTCTTCATTAAATCCTGAATTTTCTAACTTTGATACTTACTATTTTCACAAAGAATTAAAATAAGCCACAAGTTATTATTATTATTTTCCTTACTGAGGATTGAACTCATGCTCTTGTGCTTCTAAGGTAGCCATGGTACCACTTAAACTAAATCTCTGGCCCAACCATCATTTCTTTTTTATTTTTATTTTTATTTTGAAGCAGGGTCTCGCTTTGCAGTTCAGGCTGGCTCTGAGCTCACTATGTAGCCCAGGCAAGCCTCGAACTCAGCATTCCTCCTGCCTCTGCCTCCGGAGTGCTGGGATGATAGGCGTGAGCCACCACGCCATTGTGGTATATGGTTACTGGGGAATCAAACCAGAGACCTTCCTTTGCTAGGCAGACACCGGAACCAATGAGCCAAATCTCTGGCCCCTATTTTTATTTTTTGAGACAGGTTCTCATTTTGTAGTTTAGGCTGGCCCTGAGCTTGCTATATAGCCCAGGCTAGCCTTGAACTCACAGTAATCCTTCTGTCTCTGCTTCCCAAGTGCTGAGATTACAGGCATAAGCCATCATGCCCAGGACTGTGGTATGTAGTACCAGGAATCAAACTCAGGACCTTGCTCTTACAAGGCAGACACTGGAACCACTGGGCTAAATCCCCAGCCTCAAACTATCATTTCTTGTCATTCAGATGGACAAAGACTTTTTTGGTACCGTGGATCAGACTCAGGACCTTGAGCTTAGGAGGCTGGCACAGTGTCACTGAGCTAAATTCCTGGTCTGAACAAAGACTTTTTAGAGTCCTGGCAGATATATGCAGAACATGGGGTCTGGTACACACAGAGTTGGGGGTGGTGGTAGAATGGAGCCAGTGTCCAGGTGCCATTCTGTGGTGGCTGCAAGTTCAGGGTGTCTCTAAAGGACAAGACTCTAAATCCAGGAATAAATTTCACATCAGAGTTTTGTCAACTTTGGTTCCTAAGGTAGGAATGAGCTATCCATAGAGCAGGGGGTGGTTGTGAAGCCTTTTGCTGCGAGTTACATAAAGATGAAGTGAAAACAGATGAGAGGCAGAACACTCACAATTGATAACAGATTTAAAATACCCTATTTACCTGGTCAGATTAAAGACTGGTGGGAAATCACTCTGGCTCGACCTGAGGAAACCTGAGGAAAATGTTCAAAAGAGAAACATCAGCATTCTGTGGCAGGCGTTCCCTCTAAGGGCCTTTTGGGGAGACAAACCTGGTGTCTGTAGGGCGAAGAACTTGTTCTAAGGGTGCTCAGCCCTTTTCAAGGCCACCTAGGAGTCTGGGGCTGAGGTCAGCCCTGGTGGAGAAGGCTTAACCAAACCACCTGATCTCCCTCCAATCCCTGCTCCCTTCCTTTAACTCCTGGGTCCCCAGAGGACCACAGGAGGGCAGGGCCAAGCCTTAGCCCCAGCCAAGACCCTGCCAGTGGCCTGCCACTCCCTCTTACCTGTCTAAAAGGTCTCAGGAGCCCTCTGCTAGAACCCAACAGTGGTGACCTGGCAACTGTCTCTCAGCAACTGTTACTTGGCAACTGTGTCCCAGTAGAGTCCCAGGTAAACACAGGCTTGAAGTAGATGGTAAAAGGGCCAAGGTCTGGGCGGAAGGGCAACAGAGGAAGCTGAGCAGTGACAAGGGGCAGAGGGTGGTAGGCATGTTGGAGGGGCTCTGACTGTACCCTGCAGCCATGTGGGCCCCATACCCTGCTGACCTTCAGAGCCTTGTTAATGGCCCCTTGCAGGAGCCCCCAGAAGATAGGACCACATTCAGAGCCCTGGAGCCTACAGATGTTAGCTTTATTAGAGAAAAAGTCTAAGCAGATGTGATTGAGTCAGGTGAGATCATTCTAAATTGAGTGCCAGCATCCTCAGGAGGAGACAGAGGAAGGAGAGAGCAGAGAGAAGCCATGATCAGGGCCCGGGATGGCCACAAAGCAAGGGCAGGAGGGACCCCAGAGCTCAGTGGGAACCCCAGCCTTCCAGGGCCTCAGTCTTGGACTGCAGGCCCCAGAGGAGTGAGAGGACAAACTTGTTTGAGGCCACTGGTTCACAGTTACTGTTTATGACAGGAAACCTACCTAAAGCTACCTCCTCTCTCCTTCCAGGGTTCTGCGCAGTACTGGCTGCTCTGGGGCCTTCCCTGCGCACCCAGCGGCTGGCTGCCTTGGGTGCACCCCATGTGGCTCTTCCCTGAGTTGTTAGAATGGGGCATTTCCCAAGGCTTGGTTGGGGTGGAGAAGTGCCCTCTGTGGAAAACCCCAGGTTCCGTGGGTGAGGTTAGCTTCCTGTTGCTGGCCCCACCCAGCTGAGTGGCTCTGGGCTCAGTCCTGCTCTCAGCCACCTGACCCTCTGCCTGGGCATCACGGTCAGTCTGGTGGCTGGGTGGAGGAGGCTTGGGCAGAGAGCCCATCCTCCCTATGGCCAGAGTGAGGGAGGGAGTGCTGGTCCCTCCCTGCTCCAGTACTGACCTGCTCAACCTGTGGCAGGGCCTGGGCAGGGAGGGCAGTGCATCTTCCAGAGCGCTTGTGCCAGCTTTCATAAGCAGCCATGGGCAGCATTGAAGCTGTGGCACATGCCATGCATGGCAGTCTCTCTTCTGGTGGGAGCACAACCTTCAGAACCCTCCTTAGTACTGCACTTCCAGAGCTTCTTGCCAGGCCAGGGCTTGGGTGATGGCCACCTTTCCCAGGCCCTGAGCTCAGAGAGCTCTAACTCAGAAATCTGCTCCATCATCCCCATCAGAATGTGTCCTGGTCCTTTTTGGTTTCTTTCCCTGGGACCAGAGCTGAGTCAGGAAACCCCAGGGTGGGGGTGGGTCTCTCCCAGCAGGGCCACCGAACCCTGTACAAAGCTGTGGGTTGCTGTTCTGTGTAGGTACAAGGTGGTCAGAGTCCACTTGGTTTCAGGAATCAGTTTATTGCCACATGGACTTTCTGTTCACAATGAGCCAGGCTGGGTGTAGGAGGAGCCCACCCCTTCAGTTGCCTCCACCCAAGAAAGGCTTGGTTCAGAGTCCAGTGATCAGTTGGGTAGGAACTGTTCTCGGAGGGCGAAGTCAGCCACACGCCAAGATTCTTTCTTTATGAGTGGAGTGGCTCCCAAGAGGGACCGGCTTCACCACTACTGGGAAGAGAGGAGATCCAGGAGGATGCAGAGGGCAGGCCAGGCACAGAATTAGCACCCAAGCAGGGGTGTGTGTGTGTGTGGCTTCCAGTCATCCTGAGTGCTGGTCACACTTGGGTTTGGGGTTGTGTGTTTGAGTCCAGGGTTGAGGTCCGAGGCTCACTCAGGGTCTGGTAAATGATCTGTATGTCCTCTTCCCTAGGGGAAGGATCCACTACAAGTGCCATCACAGCAAACTTGGGTCACTCACGAATCAGTTCAAAGCTGCCCGAGAGTTGTCAGCTTTGTAGAGCTGCTTCAGATTCTCCAGGGAGAAGAGCTTTAGGGATAATTGCAAGATTGGGACAGTCCAGTGCCCAATGCTGGGGTATGGGGCAGCTGCCCAGGCCTCAGCAGATAGAGCTGGGGGATGAAAGATAACAGGGGCAGGGTCGCACAACTACACACTTGTTTTCCCCAACTGTGGTCATTGTCACTTGCCCTGGCCCCTGGCGCTGTCCTCCAACCACCTCTGCTCTGGATGTGGATGGGTGGGGGCCCTAAACTGAGGCCTGGAGGGAGGTTGCCATATCCTCATCCCTAGGGCCTGCTTCTGGCACCTCCCAGGGGTTCCTGGTGCTGTCCAGGTGAGCCATGGGCTGACTTTTATCTCCCTGCCCATGTGTCCTTTTCCTCCATGCTGCGTTTAGGGTCATGGGCAGGGGTAGGGCTGCTGCTTCTGGATCCTTGTTAGGCCCCTGACTTTGTGCATGTGGAAGGGGGCACTGAGGGCCAAGCTTCAGGATGAAGGTGCTAGGTGACTATCCTCAGTGACCCTTGGGCAGATATAGGTCTCAGAACCTGTAACCCTTGGCCATGCCAATAAAGCCACCGTGGGGTTAGGAGGAGGCAGCAGAGACCTGGTGTCCCAGGCAGCTGTGCCAGATAGGTCTCAGGCCTCACCCTTGCCTGGTGTCCAGCGAGGGTCCTATGGGCCAGGGGTTCCAGCGGTGACTAGGCCATGGATGGATGGCATTACCAGACAGTATTAGACAGAGGCATCCAGATCTAACCGTGTCTGGTAAGACACCCATCACAGGCGGGAAGGGCTCCTCTCGTCCTGGTGCCTGTGGAGGGAAGGCATCCACAGGGGCCCACCCTCCTAATGCCACAGCCATCCCCCGAGCCCAGAGCTGCTCTGAGAAAATCCAGCTGACCCACTCGTTTCTGGCCCAGCCTGGTGTGGGTGTTGTGGATACCACTGGGGAGCGGTCTGGACCAGTGGATCCAGGCCAGATGCTTACCTCAAGCCTCTAGTTTCCTGAATGACTCCAGGCAGTTTAATGAGTAACAGAAGGTGTAGGGGTAGACCCAGCCCTGGCCCATGCTGGGTAGGGCTCCGTGGCCCTGTGTCCTGGCCTCAGATCAAAAAGATAAAATGGATCTTCCTGGATTGTAATTTTGGACGAATTTCCTGTTCTCCTTTGCTGGTAGAGAGAATGTAGATAGATTCCTTGTCCGTGGTCAGGAAAGAGTGGATGTCCTCAGTTCGCTGTGTATGTGCTCAGGCACCTGAACCACACTGGCCTCCTGTCGCCAGAAACAGGACACTCACACAGGCCTAAATGCTGAGGGGCCATGCTGCCCCCCCCCCCCGTCTCCTCCTTCAGCCCAGAGTCCTAGTCCTGATGCCTCTACAGGACCAGCTGAGTCCAAAATTCAACCAGAGAGGAGTGGGGGTGAGGAAGAGGCTGCTCCAGGACAGGGTCTCTCATGTGGCAGAACCGGCCCTGGCCAGCCTTGGCTGATAGACTGAGGTACCCCCCCTCAGAGCAAGCCCCCCAGATTGCACAACGCCTCCCCGGCCAACCTCTGGATCCAAGAATTTGGGATGGTACATCCTCAAATAACTCGAGAGTGGTGGGTCACCTTTGAACATCGTTACCAGACAGTGTTAGAGTCAAGCTGAGAAATCCAGCACTGTCCGATAAGATGCCCACAGATGCCCAGGTGCCCCCAGCCTGAGGGCATGAGGACAAGTGTGCAGCTTTCCACCTATAGCCACGGAGCCCAGTGATCCAGTGCAATGAATGGCCTGTCCCGGAATGGGCAGAGACCCTGAGGCTGCTGTCTGCTTTCCCTGGTTTTCCCTAGCAGGGGCCCTGCGCTGCTGGCTTGGGACCAAGGCTGGATTACAACTGCCTCCCCACAAAGGAGCTGGAAGGAAGAAAGGCCCAGCCAACCTCGGTGCCCCACCCTGTGTCAGCACATCCCCGTCCCCACCTCACCCGCACCCCATGAGGCCTGTGGGTCCTGCTGCTGAGCCTTTAGACCTCCGGATCCCTTTGCTGTGGTATCCACAGCCCACACCTGCCAGGTGCGGCAGCAGCACCTGTCCCGGTGCCGTGGGCAGGGCCAGGATACTTGAGTGTCCTAATCCCCAGAACACTGGCTGGGGGTGGGGGTGGGGGGACAGAGTGGCTGCAGGAAGCCTTTTATCTCAGGGTCCTGGGAGTGCTCAGGAGAGAAACTGGGGGGTGGTGCTCTACAACTTCCTTCCCAAGGTCAAGTTTCTACTCCACCCAGAAGCCAGTGGGCAGGATGGAGGAATAGGTGCCTCGTGAGGGCTCAAGGAAGGGAACTGGGTGGGAGGGGAAGGGAGGCGGCCCCATTGCTGCTTGCAGGGCTCCGCCGTCATCATTACCAGGCAGTATTAGAGATCAGACACCATCCAATGCTGCCCAGTAAGATGGCCACGGCTGCCCGGATTGGTCTTGGGGCCGCCAGCTGGCGCTCAGGCAAGGACTTATAGGTGCCTGAGAGGAGCTGTGTCTTCTCTGGGCATTGGGGTGGGGAGCAGCTCCATGGAGCAAGGGCTGGGCAGACCCCAGTGTCTGAGGTTTCACAGGGATCTGGAGCCATAGGAAACCCCCACCTGGCCTCCAGCCCTACCCTCTAGTGCCAGTGTGTGGACCCAGATGGGCACTCAAAGAGCCAAGGTGTCCTGTCCAGAGGCTAATGGCCTCAGGGACAGGAAGGAGAGCAGGGGTGGGTGGAGCCTCTCTCAGGATGGTCCCAAAGAGAGGCCCAGGCCCAGGTCCAGAGCCCCTAGTGTGTGAGCAGATCGGCACCTCCTACGTCTGAGGCTGGCCAGACTGCAGAGCTGGGCTCTGCCCTAGGATGTTGTCTGGAGCCTGCTTCCTGCCCAGCCCCCACCTGCCCTTCTCTAGGTCCCAGGAAGGGCACTGGGCAAGGGACAAGCAACCCGGCTCCAGAGGCAGGACAGCCCTCCTCCCACCGTCTGTCTCCCAGTAGCATGGGACCTGGAGTCTGATCCAGAGAAAGTGGGGACAGCAGCCCCAAACAGAAAACAGAACCTCCTGCCCAGGTGCCCATGGGAATGAGGCTATCCAGAAAGGGCTGCTCTTGCTCAGGACCAGCCTACAGCCCCTCATGGAGCTGAGACCAGGTGGCCCCCTGGGCACACGCGCCTGGCACTCTCCCAGACGCTGTCCCCTTTTTTTCTGCCCTACTTCAGTCTGGCTTGGAGAGCAGCTTTGTGGGTCCCAACACCTTCCTCTTACAGAGAAAGGTACAGGCTGCACTGATTTTACCAGGGGTGCCAACCAACCACAGCAAGGGCCACGGTGACTTGGCAACTGCCCAGTCCTTCCCACGGCAGACATTCTGAGACCTGCCCCCTGCATGGCTTCGCAGGCCCCTGGACCTCTACAGGCTGTCCTGGCTCAGAGTCCCTGCTGCCCATGGGTTCCTGCCCCATACCTGCAAACACTACAGGGATGTGTCCCTTTTCCTCCCAGTTTACCCACCTGTTCTTCTGACCCTGTTCAATCTGTTCTTTGAGAACGCAGTTTCACTTGTTTTCTGAGCTAAGGCTTTCCTTTCAGAGCTGAGTGAAATTTCAGCTCTTCTTCTGGTTGCCAGGCCAAAGGGGAGGCTATGGGGGCCAAGTGGGGATGTGGGCAGGAGCTGTGCCCAGCCCTCCAGGCTGGGTCAAGCCCACTCGCCAGCAAACTAGCCAGGCAGGCTGCCTCCCATTGTGTGGTGGAGCCAGGTGTCTCCAGTGTCCTTGGCTGCTCAGCACCAGGACTTCTTGGGAGCACTGAGGGCCCAAAGCAGGTCTGGCTACAACAGCCAGAGGGACAGACAGACACTGTGAGGCACTGCCCATTAGGCAGTTAGGAGTCTCTCCTGCCCAATAGGTTGGAAGAAGCAGACATGGGCCTGGACTTTGTGCAGTTGGCAGGAGGATCAGTCCTCTTCCACACTTAAAGGCAGGGATGGGAGATCTGCCCTAAGCAATGCCCAACAGGGGACCTTGGCTTCTCCTGGCACAAGGACAGGGGAGGGATAACAACAGCTTGAGCCTCAGCCAGAGGTGGAGAAATGAAAAGTGAAAACAGGCTTCTCTTGAGCAGCCCAGTGCCCTCCTGGGCTAGGTTCCTTGGGTCCCCAATGGCGCTGGTTAATCATCACCTTCCACCAGGCTCACTTGGGAAAATCAAGGAAAGGTTCAATAGCCCAGAGGCCCCAGGCTGCTCAGCAGAGCAAACACCCCCCAGGGCGCCTAGCTTGCTGGCCGGTGAGGTTGGGGGCCTAGCCAGGAATGTAATCCTGGTGTGAAAAAGCGAGTGGCTGGTTAACCTGCCTGACAGGGCCTTAATCAATGGCCAGGCCGCCCACAGAACAAAGCACTGAAACCCAACCTTTCCTGCCTGCTGCTGATCAGCCAGACCCAGACTCCAGAGGCCACAGGGGTGTGGGGACTGGGGTGGGGGTGGGGGTGGGGGCGGCGGGCTTGGCTCTCTGAGCGCAGGTCGGTCTTAGCTTCCGCTACAGCTATAAGTCTTCAAGGCAGTGCCGCCATTTCACCCACTCAGCCGGCAGCGTCCCTCAGCCCTCCCTGGCAGCTGCTCAGGGCACACCCCATGCCCCCCCCCCCATGGCCATGGAGGGACCAGGTTCCTCCTTTGAGCAGTTAACTTGATCCTAAGTACGCCAAAATACCCGACAAACCAATTGCAAATAATGTACTTGCAAATTATGAAAATGCCTGAAAGTTAACAGTGGATTGTGTCCATGTTTTATGGTGGTTGCATTTTCATAAATGCAAAACTTACTTTGCCTAATTCAGGAAGCTGCCAATTGTGCTAACATTTTATCTGAGTTACTGGAAAAACAAAACAGAATAAAACCTATTTTTTTCCAGATGTTCATCCTGAAAAAGTGCTATAATATTCACAATGCATTAATTAAAACACTGTATTCTTATGTTTTAAAAGTCTTGTTCATCAAGAATGAGGGAAACAATGAACTTTTTATATTGCTTCAAAGAAAACAAACCTGCCTCCCAACACCATTATCAACTCTTGAACTTGAAACTGCCTAAGCAAGCCTGGCCCCAAAGCACAGGCCAAATGTGATCAGACTAGCTGTGAGGCTGCACATTGCCACCCTGCTGCTTGGCATTTAAGTAAGAAAACTTTAGAATCAAAGGCCCTGACCCCAAGAACAGTGCCCCCCAGCTCCAATGTAGCACCTCAGAAAGCGGCAGGTGAGAAATAGCCCACTTTCCTGCTCCAGCCACACACTCACCAGCTTGCAGACTTTGGCCAACCTCTGACCACAAGGTCAATCCAGGCCACAGCTGCTGACAAAACCATGTCCTTCCATGAGCAGACTAGAAATCTATGAGCAGAGATGGAGGCATCACCACTCCAAATCTTCCACACCTACCTCTGAGATCACAGCTCCCATCTTGGAACAAATTAGGGCAGGAATGTCAGTTTCTCTTCGAGAAAGAACTTTCTAGAAGGTCTTGTTCCAGGTGGACAATAGATGTGAATCTTCTGGGAGCCTGTCCTCTGCCTGTCTGGTGCCTGAACTTGCCTGGCTTGAAGATGAGGGCTGTGGACACCGGCAGCTCTCAGGCTAGGCCTAAAATGGCTCCGTGCTGAAACCCAGCCACGTCGTGGTGGAGAGACCCACCTCCTCTTAGGAAAGGAAGGCCTGCAAACTCTGCACCTGCCAACACCAAACTGCACCGGACACTGGCTGTGCTGGCTGCTGAGTGGCCAGTTGGTCATACGGCCCCCACTGGTCCGGCCCCAGCCAAGCTGAGCTTCCCCGCAACGGCGGCCTCCCTCCTGCCCGCCCTTACCTGCCCAGACAGGTTCCTGACAGGTTCCTCGGCAACTGAGGAGCAGGGTGGAAGCTGTTCCCGCCCCCAGCCCTGCGGCCAGCACTGTCCCTGCCCCAGAACCCTAGGGGTGTGGGCCAGGCCTCAGGAGGACATGGAGAAGCTTGGGCTCCATCATCCATATCTGTCAGGCCGTGATGGACAGCCCACTGCCACATTCACTCCCACCCAACTTTCCCCCAACCCAGATCCAGCCTCAGCATCGAGCCAGGAGGCCTGACTGTCGCTCTCTGGTGAAGCTGAGACACAAAGAGAAAGACAGGCTGAGCATGGACAGGTGGACAGTTCAGGGACAATGACGAGGTCGGCACAGCAGGAAGCCGGGAAAGGGAAGAGCCGGCGTGGCCAGGCTCGCCTTACATGTAGCTCCTCACCCCGCCCCACGCAGGTGCCTGCTCTCAGCCGACCAATCTCTGTTCCTGAGCACCGACAGGTGTGTCCCCTGGGCTCCCATAGGCCAGGAGGGAGGCAGCGCCTGTGACGCAGCGAGGGGGGGGCACATTCCGGCCCCCACCTGGCCCGCCAACCTTAGGTTGAACAAAAACCCAGGTGTGGAGGCTTCTGTAGGGCCTGGGCAGACTCAGTGTGTAGGCAAAAGCTTACCTAGGTCCCAGGCTCCAGAGTGGCAGCCTGGGAACCCATGGCTGGACCTGCCCTCAGCCCTAGGACCTGACCAAGTCATGGGGCAGTGGGAGGGAGTCTTGGAACCATCCCCAAGCTGAGGAGGAGCCTGGGAACCCACAGACCCATGCTGGGGGTGGGTGGGGGCCCTTGGGCCCTCCTGAAGGAGGCCTGGTGCTGAGGCTGACTTCATTCTGAGATTTACTGTGGAAACCTTGACAAGGGTGTAAGAGTCCTTGTTGGGGGCTGGCAGAATCGGAGAAGGGGGTTGGGCCAGCCTGGGGAGAGACCCTAGCTCCTTTCCAAGAGACCCTTTGTTCCCCTAGATGTGTTTGTTTCTCAGGCTCCCAGTGGAAGGCCCTTAACGAACGACAAATGATCCCTGCAATTAGCCCGAGTGGCAGAAGGGTCCCAGAGGGCCCTGCTGTTTCCTATAACAAGCTCAGTGGTATTGGTGGAAACTCCTGGTTGCCAGGGGCCTGTTTCCCAGCTGGTGCCCAGGAGGGCAGCATCATGAGGCCCAGCGTTCTGTCTGCCTGGGCCTTCAAGTCCCAGGCTGTTCTCTGGGGAAGACTTGGCCAGAGGGGCCAAGCCAACCAGAACAGTGAGCTGCACCACCAATGGCTCAGCATGGGTGCCACCCCCAGACCACCCAGTGCTCTGTTCCTGCCGGGAGTTCTCAGCCCATGCCCAGGACATCCCACAATGGCCCACTGCTACCACTGAGCTCAGCCTGGCCTCCCCAGGGGGCTGAGCTGAGGTGGGGGTGCTTGGGCGTGGCATAGCTCCATGCCTCCCAGGAGCTGACCTGGTCCTTGGTCCTAGCTTGGGCACAGTGACCTCTGGCCCCTGACTTCTACTTCCACAGCCATGCAGAGCATGGCCCCATCAGCATTATCAAGATACCACCCTTATTAGTGCCCACAGAGTGTCTATTTTTGGGTGGGGGTGGGAAGGGATCGACACATGTGGGGAGTCTGAGGCACTGCCTAGTTACTGCATACTCAGAGGTGCTTATACAGGTGTTAGAGCAGGAGGCTTCTCACCACTGACTTCTTTTTGGTGAGACCCCTTGGCCATCCTAGATACTGGGTCATTGTGGAGTCAGGCACAGGGATGACAAGGGGCAGGCCACAGAGCCAAGCCCAGGATGTGCTGGGGCCCATACAGGGCCCAGGAAGGATCAGTGAGCTAGGCACAGCTTAAGAGTACAGGCTGGGGCCAGAGATTTAGCTCAGTGGTTCCCCAGCGCCTGCTTAGCAAGTGCAAGGTTGCTGGTTCAATCCCCGGTAACCACATACAACAATACCAGGCTTGGTGACTCATGTCTGCCAGCAATCAGTACCACATACCACGAATGTCAGGTATGGTGGCTCACTCCTGTCATCCCAGCACTGAGGAGGCAGAGGCAGGAGGATTGCTGAGTTCAAGGCTTGCCTGTGCTACATAGTGAGCTCAGGGCCAGCCTGAACTATAAAGCAAGACCCTGTCTCTAAAAAAATAAAAAAAGAGAGAGAGAGAGTACAGGCTGGGGGTGGAGTGTGGGGCCCTGCTCCTCCTCCCTGATGGCCATAGCAGACTGTGGGGTCTGGTAGGATGATGCCAAGAAGGACGGCTTTGCAAAGTGTCCATAGGACACTGGCACTGGCTGCAGGTGTCCTAGGATGTGGAGGGTCAGACCCATGTGTTTGAGAGGTTTCAGGGTCAGGACAGAGGACAAAGGATGTGCACTGTTAGGGCTCGGGCAGCTTGGCCAGGCTAGGTCAGGGCATTTGCACAGGTTCTGTCTTTCCAGGCAGATGAAACTGAGGCCCAGACACCAGCTGGGAGCTGGGGCACCTGTGCAGGAACTTGCACTCTGCAAGGAGCCAGCTTTGCATCCTTTCCATCTGCAGTGCATACTCGCATCTGTCTGTCACCTGCCTGCACTTGCTGCCATGTAGGGTGTATGAGGGAAGCATCCCATTGCCCTGAGTTTGGCCTAAGACTGCAGGCCTGACTTTGAGGGCTCTGACGCCCGCTGCTGAGAGGCACCTGATAAGCTCTGCACTGTGCACCTGCCTTGCTTTGCTCTTGGCCTCAGGTCTACACAGCAGTGGGTGCATCCTGCTGCACTGGGGTGGCTGGGGCTGGTGGGCAGAGCGGCTGGCCTCATGCACTGGGGCAGCATGGAGTGTGGAGTCTCCAAGATCCAGACTGCACCAGAGTGGACAGCTCCTGAGTGCTGGACTTGGTGCCTTCCTTGTCCTATCTTCCTGCTGTGGCACAGGCACCATATGCAGACCTGGCACCTCATCTACTGTCTTTTGTTGGGGGAGTACCGGGAATTGAACTCAGGGCCTGGCACTTATCAGGCAGGCACTGTATCACTGAACTACATCCCCACTCCACCCCACCCCTGTCTACTCTTTTGATCTGAAAGTTAAGAGACCATCTAGTTTTCCAAGGGATGTTTAATAAAGTGGGCATAGCTAAATCCAAAGCCCCTAGGATCGTGCTACTGGGAGACTGAGGCAGGAGGACCACAAATTTGACACTGTCCTAGTGATTTAGCAAAACTTTGTCCAAAATTTAAGAAAACAACAACAAACAAACAAAAAAACACAGAGGGTCAGTAGCTTGCTTGTTGACAGATCTTTTGCCTAGTATGCATGTAGCCCTGGGTTCAATTTCCAGTACCACAAAACAAAAATAGAAATAAAAAATAAAATGGCTCTCAGAGAGTTTCAAAGCAAGAAAAGGAGGACAAAACAGTCCTGGACAAAGCGGTCCCATGAATTCCTTTGCTCTGGGTGTCTATTCCTCCACCCCAGGCAGTGCTGAGCTTTGCTTCGTGGGGTCCAGGCCTTCCACACAACTCTGCTGGTCTCCCTAGGCCCTCTCCTGAGGAGGAAGACTGCTCCTGCTGTGCTGCCTCCTGACTCTGTGGTGCCCCCCTCTGCACTGCCTGGTTCTCACCCAGAAAGGACAAGGTTCCCACATCTGTCTTCACTTGGTTGAGAACAAAACAGTCACACTGAGTCATCCCCACTGTGCTTCCATCTCAGGGGAATCAGACCCCGTTTCTCCACTCACTTTTGCCAGCCCCACCTGGGAACCTAGTGTCAACCCCATGCTCCACTGCCATGGTTGTCTTTGTCTGGGCCTGCAGATCCTCCACTCTGAGCCCCTGAGGGCCAGCGAGTACCAAAGAGGGAGGCCTGGGACTCTCACTGGTAAAGTTGCAGCCTGGAGACTCAGGGGGGGGCCCTTCCTGCATCCCTACTGGTCAAGAGTGTGAGTGGAGAAGAGTGTGAGTGGATGTGGGGTGAGATGGGTGGGCCTGGAGGCATTCAAGGAAGAGCAGGGCAGCTTAGAGGTCAGCCCCCCCACACACACCGGGCCACATCAACCAGCCTAGGTGGGTAGCAGCTGCACCCAGTGCCTGATGCTCTGGGAGGCAACAGGCCATGGCAAAAAGAAAGGACAGGGAGGCTGGTTGCCGTCAGGTGTGGCTGCCCTCAGGCTGGTCTGGAGTGTAAGCATTACTGCCCCTGGCCTCAGAGGGCTGATGGCAGAGCTGGCCTGCGGGGACCCAGCCCCCAGCACTGGCCAGTCCCAAGGCTTCCCTGGGTGGGGCAGACAGGACAAAGGGCCATTGTATGGGCAGCCAGACTACTTCCTGCATGGCTGCCAGCCACAGCTGGCACCCAAAATGGACCACGAGCATTCCCTTCCCTGAGACAGCTGGAGAAAGGGGCAGGGCCAACTCTAGCTCCCACAGTCCCTTTCCCAGCTTCTCTTCCATACCAGCAGGAACATCCCTGAAGGTCCAGGTCCCTCCAGGTCCCACTTATGTCCCCAGCAGGTGGGGTGGACGTAGGAGCCAGTTGTGGCACCAGGAAGCCTGATTCCAGCAGGTTCTACACAGACGCCCACCATTCCTGGGCTTCTGCCATGACTCCCCTACTTTGGGTTCCTTCTCTGCAAACTCAAGTCCACACTCCCCTGGACACAGGGAGCCTCCATTTGAGAAACCGTAGAGAAAACTCTAGTCTCAGACTGGAGTCGGTCATGGCCCCGGGGCTCACAGAGGTGACCTGCTCTTAGGATTTGGGGAGGATTAGAAGGTGTGCCCAAGATAGTTCCAGCCTCCCTGCCCTTGGTGAATTGCCTGCAGCAGGACCTGCCCATCTGGCATGAAGGCCTGGGTGGGGCTCAGCCCCCCCAGGCCCTGGCCGCACCCTGAACTTACTTCCTGGCCTTGGTCCTCACAGGTGCTTCCTGCAGGCCGCGCCCTCCCACACTGCTGCCAGGTGAGCCCCACCTGTTAAAGAGGGCAGCCTGCCATGGGTAGACAACTGGACCCCACTCTCCCACCCCAGCTTCGACTCAGGGGCCCAGGGACTCCCTTGGCAAGCTCAGAATGGGAGGGGTCAGGCCAGGAAGATCAGCCTGGTAACCTAAGGCTCCTCCACAGCCCTGCTGGGTGGTCCGAGGCCTATACATCCTATGCGGAGAGATCGCTAGAGAGAGATACCACTAAAAAAACCAAAACCTGATTAAAGTTACTATGTTGAATAAAACTTAAGAAGGCAAGTTTAATATTTTCAGAGAGCTACATAGAGCTCATGAAGTTATATAGTAGATTTCAAAAAGAATGAAATTTGCAAAATGAAAACATAGTAATTACCATTTAAAACCCAATAGGTAAACAATATGGCATAAACACACACACACACACACACACACACACACACACACACACACACACACACACCTATAATTCCAGGACTCTGGGAAGATGAGGCAGGAGGATCACAAGTTTCAGCATAGTCTGAACAATTTAGGGAGACTCTGGCTCAAAAAAAGGCTGATGTGACTAATCCTGAGTTTAATGCCTGGTATGGGGGGAGGGGTGGTGGCTGAGGATGGAGCTCAGGGCAAAGGACCTAAATCAACCCCCACTACTGCAAACAAAAACAAAAACAAAACAAATAATGTTAAGAAATTAAAGATAGGTAAGAATAAATTATCCAGAACAAAGGCTAGAGGTTAAAAAAGGATAACAAAATAATGAGAGTCAAGTACACATATAAAACAGAATTGGACAAAATGTGAACGGGATAAATAATTTTAAAAGGAATCTTGTGTTGCCCAGGCTGGCTTCAAACTCCCAGACTCAAGTGATTTTCCTGCCTCAGCCTCCCAAGTGGTAGAGTGACAGGTGCATAAGACCATTCCTGGCTGAGAAATTGATGTTTGCAGAGTTACCTATTGAAGAACTATCCAGAGCTGTTGAAAGAATCCAAACACAGACCCGGAAGCCCAGGACATCTCAAACAGAACAAAAACATGATAAACAAGAGAAAGCCACACTTGCTATCAAGGTGCAGGATGGTAATAGTGGGGCCTGTGGGTTCCTGGATTATCCTGGCAACTGCTCTGTAGCTAAAGCTATTAGAAAGTTTATTTAAGTATTAAATATATATATATATTTTTTTTTTTTTTTTTTTTTTGAGACAGGGTCTCGCTTTGTAGTTCAGGCTGGCACTGAGCTCATTATGTAGCCCAGGCAAGCCTCGAACTCAGCAATCCTCCTGTCTCTGCCTCCCGAGTGCTGGGATGACAGGTGTGAGCCACCACATCCGGCACTGTGGTATGTGGTATTGATTGCTGGTGGGTGTGAGTCATCACGCCCAGCATTGTATGTGGTTATCGGGATTGAACTCAGGACCTTGTGCTTGTGAGGCAGGCGCCAGAACCCCTGAGCTAAATCTCTGGCCCTATGTATGTATTTTTGATGGTACTGGAAATTGAACTCAGAGACATGTTATTTTTTCTTTTTTGAGACAGGGTCTCACTTTGTAGTTCAGGCTGGCCCTGGCTCACTCACTACATAGCCCGGGCAAGCCTGGAACTCAGCAATTCTCCTGTCTCTGCCTTCTGAGTGCTAGGATTACAGGCATGAGCCATTACACCCAGCACTGTGGTATGTGGTACTGATTGCTTTTAAGTGTGAGTCACCATGCCCGGTATTGTTGTATGTGGTTACCAGGGATCGAACTCAGGACCTTGAATTTACTAGGCAGGTGCCGGAACTACTGAGCTAAATCTCTGGCCCAGAGACACTCTATTATTGAGCTACATCTCCAATCCTTTTAATTTTATTTTGAGACAAGATCTCACTAAGTTTCCCAGGCTGGCCTTGAACTTGTGATTCTTCTGCCTTAGCCTCCCAAGAAGCTGGAATTACAGATGTGTGCCACTGTGCCCAGGTGCTTACATATATTTTTAAAGTTCCTCCCATTCACCTTTGAGGTCCTGATAGTGGCAGAAGACAGAGGGGTTCCTGTGGGTGGGGCCACCAAGGCAGCTGGGGAAACAGGCAGGAGTGTAGACTGTTGACATGTATTTGGGTGAAAATCAGGAAGGGCTGGACCTCTATGTCAGCCAGACTCCTGGAGAAACTGAGGCACAAGGTAGTGCTGGTCATCCCTTCCCATGCTCTGCACCTGATGCACTGCCCTGGTTTGGTGCTCAGAGCTCAGGCACCCCCGAGGCTCTGGCCAGCTTTGCCTGGAAGTTGCTGGGAACTTGATCAGCTCCACCACCGTGCTCTCCCACGTGGTCTTTGGGGGCTTTGTCTTTGATACCTGGAAAGCCTGAGAGCTGGATGTAGAAAGGCTGTGGCTTTCCTGTCCCTGAGACCCTGAGTGCTGGGGACCTTGCCTTGGCAGCAGAACCACCATGCCAGCGGGCTGCACTGGAGAAGGATGTGCAGTGTGGGGGCCAGGCACTGGGCTGCTCAGGCTTCCTTGGGACCGGCGGCTCATGTGGTTTCTGAACATGATATAGATGATCACTCTCAAAGACTTGAGAGTCATGAGGTCCAGACTAGGACCACACCTGTGTCAGGTTCACAGACCCTTCAAAGATGTTCCAGAACCCCAGCTGCCAGCATCCTGGGGTCTAGGGCTGATCTGAGTTGAGGCTGTTGCCAGAAATAGACCTTCAGGACTGTAGGTCCCTTGGAAGGGAAGTGTAGGGAAACCTCAGGGATGGGTGAAGCTGTGGTGGAAACATCTCCAAAAACCCCAGGGAGCAATCCCTGAGGCTCCAGACACAGCCCAGTTGCTCCTGGCCTCCTCTCACTCTCACCTGGCCTCCTTGAGGCCCAAAGGGGACTCTGGAGACTTCAGGTCCAAGACAGACACAGAGTGGTTGGCCCTGGTTGCCCTGTGACACTGTTGGATGAGAAAAGACACCCAGGGTCTGAGTGTCCGGAAGGCAGCAGCTTTTTATTAGGGAGGAGCAACTTCAAGGGCCAATGAGCCTCAGAGCAGGGCCTTGTAGGCTAAGTGCCCTCCTTACAATCCTTTTCCATGTGGGACTGGTTGGCCAATCCTTGCCAACTCGGACCTCTACCTAACCCTGTCCTGAACCCTGCTGATCCTCCTCCAGAGGTCCACTGGGACCATGGCCTTAGGCCCTGGCAGATACTGCCCTTGCCCTAGCTGGATTCCTCCAAGTAGCAGTATTCTCTATCATACCTGCAGGAACCCAAGCAGACCACCAGCTTTACGGGTTCATCTCCTTTTCCAGGGTGGACCCCACAGGGGTGGCTGCCTGTTTTGTCCCCAGGGATGTTCACATGGGGGTACCCTACATCTAAGTAAAACCCAGGGTGACCAGGCAGGTAAGCCAGGGGCTCAGGGCCCCTGGGCTCACATGGGGACCTCAGATCCACAGGGAAAGATGAGCCATGCCCCCACTGGCTACAAAATACTGGAACCCAGCAGGAATTCTGCTCCTACCTGAGTGTCACAGTGGTGTGGCCGCTGAACCAAGGCTCCAGGCCCTGTCCAAAAGCTCAGAGAGCCCCAAGTACGGATATTGGTGCCTACGTGGGAAACACCAGGGCCTGAGGGCAGGAGAGACTAGACAGATCAGGTCCTGAGTCCTGACTCCTCCCTGGGAAGATGTGATGACCACAGGGTTGGGCTGCTCAGCTGGGCCGCCCAATACTCCTGCCTGCAGGACTGAGAACTGCTGGGAAGGCTCTAATGGGCCCTGTGGGGATAGGAGCCATGACTCACAGCCCTCTAGGCAAGAAGAAACACAAAGGGGAGTGGGCGAGGCCTTCCTGCAGGTGCCACTGAGAACCTGTAGCCCCAGTGGCATCTACATTTACCTTGCAAACAGAGCAGCCTGGAGCCCACAGTCACACAGCTGGGTGAGGCCAAGGCAGCTGTCCTGCCACGTGGACCATGAGCTTCAGTCCCAAACACAGCCCTGGCTCAGAGTGAGCCCCACGGCATGGCTGACCCCAGCTCACCCCTCTACCTGCTGAGTCAGTTCCCATCTCTGAGAATCCTCCAGGCCTGCGTCCCCTTTGATGAGGCCTGAGCACCAGAGTGAGTTCAGAATCAGACCTCCTATCCGCTCACCTGGGCTCATCCTGATGTAAGTGCAACATAGCAGTCAGTAATATGCACTGTGGGGCTTTGTGCTGCATAAAGCTGAGAGAAGTCCAGGCTGGGCCACAGGGCAGGTGCTGGGGGCATCTGCTGAGTGAGTAACTATCAGGGTATGACATGGGGTCTCCATAAGCAGCTCCTGCATCTGGTTCCAAGGTCTGAGGACCAGCTGTTTGAGAGGTTTGTCCAGTTAGAGGTGGAAAATGCAAATACTCAAGGTCAATTTTTAAACAGGTTTTATTTAAACTGGTTTTATTTAAAGCAGTCCTGTCACCTCAGCTACCAGAAGGCTGAGCCAGGGGGGTCCTTTGAACCCAGGAGTTCAAGACCAGCCTGGGCCACACTGCAAGACTCTGTCTGAGAAAATTAAAATACTGAGCCCTCATCTGAAGGGCAGAAGCTGCCCAGGGGCCAGCCAGAGCATGAGGAGGAGGCCTGGCCTCAGCCTAGGGCCCTGTGGGTGAGTCTAGCCAGATGAGCAGGGCCCACCGGAAAGCCACTCTGTGTGCCTACAGGCAGCGCTGGATGCAGTGTTTTCCCTTGTTGCCTACATGCCAGGCATCCCCTTGTTGAGGGGCACAGGAGCCTGAGCCTGGCCAAACCCCAGCTGGCTTCCCTGGCAGACCCTGGCATTCAAGGATTCAGGATCAGGACTACAGACAGATTTGCTTCCCAAAGCAGCATGTGGTGATATTAGCATCTAGTTTGAGTAAAAATGTTCAGATTGGTTGGGGGTGGTTGGGGCTGGGATTTAGGTCAGTGGTGCCGCTGCCTGTCTTGCAAGCTCAAGGTTGTGAGTTTGATCCCATGTACTGTAAAATAAATAAAATAAAATAAATTAGATTGGGGCTTCAGCCAGGCACTACTGAGGCAGAGAAGCCCTGAGGACAGGACAAAGCCCCCACCCCCACCCCAGATGGCACCAAGAGGCACCCCTCCTAGGCTTGTGGCTCTGAGTGGATTTTAGGGGGATGGGAAGGGCTCTACAGGCCACTGGAACTTTGGGCCTCCATGCTCTGGTCCTTGCCTGGCTGCCTGCAGTTGCACCTTGTGAACTCCGACTTCTGAGCCTGTCTTTCACAAGCTGCTCCCTTCTGGATGTTCCTGCTTCCTCAATCCCTGGTTACCCCTATCACCCCTACAGTGCCCTGGGGTGCCCCACCTCTCTGCATACTGGCCAGAGCAACTGCTATCTGACACCTTGCAGGCTTTGTGGAGCACAATCAGAACACTCTCCCAGGGGCCGAGGCAGCTGGGGGTCATTGAAGTAGTCACTGCGAGTTGTGAGGCCCACCTTTCTGCTGTGGGGCAGATGCACTCATTCTTGGGCTGCGTGGCTATTTCCTTTCTCCACACAAGACTGGAATCAGGCGCATCTGGGACTGGCTGGGGTGGTGCGTGGTACAAGCATCCAGGGGCAGTAGCCTACAGGGTGTGCAAGTCAGGATGGTGTGAGCCCTGAGGAAGAGCAGGGCCTGGATGTGGCACCATATGGCCTCCCCCATCTTCAGCCCCTTGGGCTGGAGGAAGTCTTGGGGTGAAGGACCTTGGGGGCCCAGTCCTGCGCACTCCTCAGGAGGGCAATAGGCAGGTGGGTTGCTATGGGCCTGCCTTAAGAGCTCTGAGAAACCTGAGATGGCTGTTCCAGAGCCAGAAGCTGAGCTGGATTGGGCATCTGCTCAGACTGTACTATAGACAGGCAGCCACGCAGGGGCCACACAGGAGCAGGGCTGCTTGGAGAACCCAGATGGTACCTGTTTTCTATGGTTCTTCCAGGCCCCAAGTGCTACAACTGGGCCCCTGAGCAGTGATGATGCAACCAATACAGGCAAGGCAGTCACTAGCTGGGGGCAGAGGGACAGTCCCTGCAAAGTGCTGGCACTAGCACTTGCTGGGGCCTCATTGAAGAAGCCTGATACAGGAAGCCAGGACAGCCCTGGTCCCTCTGCTCAGGCCCTGCCTTGCTCTACAGGCTTCACTGTCCCCCACCCCCAGCAAAATTTAATGAGGCTGCTGGGCCTCCACCTTGATAATTGGTCTCCAAAGGCAGGAGCATGTCATCAAGACTCTGGGGCCTCTGGGACAGGGAGAGAGAAAATCACTGCCTTTTCCACTGGCTGGCATCTAATTGAGCTCAGCCCACCTCCCCCAGCACCAAGCAAGTTTGTTTATCTGTAGGTCCAGAGGGAGGGGCAAGGCCCACCTGCTGGGCCAGGTGCTCAAATAGGTCCTGGGGCCAATCAGGTGCTGGATGAGGGGGTTGGGGATGGAGTGACAGGGCTGAGGTTCAGGGTCCCACCTGCTTAGCCAGCAGGGGTCACCAGAGCAGGGTGCTGAGATGGTGTCCTCAGGGGCCCGCCAGCAGTCAGCATCAGCACCTGGGTCCTGGCCTTCAGGGAGGGGGTAGGGCAGCCAGGTGTTTTGCTGTGGAGTTTGTTTGTTAATTGAAGTGACAGTCACATAACATAAAATTAACTGTTTTAAAGGGAACAATTTGGGGCACATCTTGCAATTACAATATTGTGCAGCCACCTCTGCATCCAGGCTCAGAATACCTTCTCTGGCCTTGGCAACCTGCAGCCTGTGACCACTGCC